>APFE031376895.1:47250-82236 GCA_000404065.3 Pinus taeda
GGTAATCCAAGGTCGGTAGTGTACTGGAGCTCAGTTTATCATTGCAGAGCCTACTCTCCATACACTTACTATGAGTTTATAGACCTCTTCATCCACCCAGCCATGTCTCTGTTCCTGAGCTCCCCTCCTCCAAGACTGACAGACGAGATGCAGAGAATCCTTCAGTTGTCCAAAGTGTACAGCATTGGGGATTGGTATTTTTACCAAAACTACACCGTTATTAGAATATATGGTTGTGAGTTTCCCCCATACATACTGCCCAAGTATGTGCCCATGAGACTATTTGCCCTTGAATACTTCAGGCAATTTGGGAATGCTGATATGATACACTTCTCAGGCAAGGGCAAGAAGGCACAGCTGAAAGTGAAAAATCAATTGGGCCACCTTGTGTTGAACAAAAGGGAGGAAGGCTGGAAAGAAGCTGATAGAAAGCTAGAAGGCCTTGGCCTAAAGACCAGTTTCCTCTGGAAACCTTATGACTCCAATCACTCCATATCATTAAGAAGGGTCAAATATAGGCTCTCTAGTTATGACCATGTAAGCTTTCCTCACATTGAACAATATGCAAATCAACCAAAATGGAAAAGAGGAACACTAGAGGAAGTTGTTACACAAGAAGAACTGAATGAGAGAGAAAGAAGAAATCTGCTTAAAATGGCTGACTTGGAACTTCCTGCACAGGTATTCTCTCTGCCAAAGCCTCAAGCAGGAGTAGCTACCTTATCCTCCACAGCACATTAGGAGGTAGTCAAAACTACAAATCAAGCTCCCAGCAAAGGCAAGGAAAAAGAGATGGAGAAACAGGTACAGCAAGCACAGGTTCAACAACAACAATAGGGACATCAGCCAGGAAAGGAGCAGCTAGGGCAAGGAGAACAAACAGCAGAGGCCCCAATGGTCACAGAGCAGCAGACAACACAAATGGCACCTCCTAGGCAAGAATCAAGAATTGATTCTTCAGTCCTCCAAACCCCACAAAGAGAGGACATAAGCAGGAAAAGGGACAAAGAGACTCCCCTTACTACCTCAACAACTCAAGGGGAGAAGAGGCAAAGGTTAAACCCTTTTTCAGAAGAAGAAATGCCAATAGGGAAAACTTCGGGTACAGGCCTGCCCAACATGGAGGCCTCAGCAAGTTCCTTCCAGCAAGAACAAGAAAGGGCAGCAGGAGGAGAATTTAGCTCCTCAAGCCAAGAGAGGGAAGGTGAAAAGAGCATCAAGCAGCAATTTAAGGATATCAAAAAGAGAAATGAACCCATAAGGCTGCAATTGTATGATCATTTATTGAAAATGGCTCCCACTAACCAGCAAAGACTCATGTCTGCCTATGATGCACATGAGGGCAAAATGATAATGAGCCATTTCACACCAGCCGTGCAGCAACCACAATCAGCTGCCGATTATATCAGGACCAACCTTGAGGTCCTAGCCAAGGACATCCACCCAATGGATCAGATCGAATTGCACAAACAAACGGGTGAGATGGTGTATGCCTCCTTGGCACACAAGACATTGGTGAACTACAGGCTACAAAATAGCCTAAACAATACCACTGCACAACTTGAGTTGGAAAGGGCATCCTCTCAAGCAAAGGACAACATGATCAAAGCTCTAGAGGACATCATAATAGAGCTTGGGCATGATCCTAAGGATGTCGAAGCAGTACAGGAGATTCTGAAGCTAAGGGATGCTGATATGGCAGCACTAAGGAAGATGATAAAAATCCCAGCAACTCTTCATCCTCAAACTAAAGAGTTTGCCCAGTTCAGACAAGACAAGGATGCAGCTGCTATGCTGTAACATTATACAAACAACTCATCCAGACACAAGAGAAGCTGGAGGAATCAGAGGCTACCCTTCAGGCAACATTGCAGCAAAAGGAGGCAGCACAAACTTCACAACCTCCTCCAGAAACAATTAATCTGGAGGAAGCTCCTCAAACCACTGCCCCTTCCAGTCAGCAGACACAACAAGCAGCACCGTCCACCTCAGCACCAACAATAGAGCAGGCTGAAAGCCTTGACATGCAAAAGCTGAGAAATGAGATTCAAGCCTTGGAGGCTCAAATGTCAGAGTTGAATCAGGCCAAGGACACTTTGGCTAAGATCAATGAAAAATATGACAAATCTAATCAAAATGTGGCTGAAAGAGAAAGAGAGGTAAAGGCTCTCAAAAAGAGAATAAATGAGCTAGAAAAGGAGCTCACATTGGACAAGGTGACAGCTGAGCTCAACGGGATCCTATGGGCCAATATTGGCCAGTCTATCACAGACCAGTGGGAATACATTGAGGCCATTCATGAGAAAATGGCGCTCATTGGAAAAGCACACAGGGAAATCCAAAGGGCAAGGGCGTCTCTGGGCAGCATGCCTGAGATTGCCACCAGAATGATAAATGTGCTTAACTACAGGACAAGCTCCCAGCTGATCAAAATGGGAATTGCCAACAGGACTGAGACCATTTCAATGGTCAAAAGGGTCCTGACACTAAGAAACCTGGTACAGACCTTAGAAAGAAGAAGCCAGGATATGCACGCAGATATCAATAAATTCCAGGACAGGTTCATGGCATTACAAAACAGAGGTCTTCCTAGCTTGATGGAGCCCTCAGGAAGGTTACTTTCACATGAAAAATATGCCAAGAGAGTCAACAATTTTGCTGCCAATCAGATTGTAGAAACAGCCAACACATCAGCAGAAACAGGGCCAGCAATAGGACAAACCCTTTTCAATAGGGTGGAGAGCCTATTCTTCATTATGAATGAAATTACTCACTTGTTTGATGAGCCTCCCAATTTTTACAATTATACAGAGGCAGATGAGACTATGGGGTCAATTTTGAGGCATCAACTGCCTACACAGGAAGTCTGGAATAATTTAATACAATTACTGCTAAACCAAAGCCAGTAATTATGTTTTTCTTTTCTGAAATATTTAAATTTTCATACACAGGAAAATAAGGATATATCGGCAGGTATGCAGAAAGAGGCTGATCCAACTCAGCACAACTATTCGGCCACCACAGCAGCACTAGCATTCACAGGTGACAAGGCCAAAAAGCTACAGGAGGACAGAGCTGCACAAACACGTCACTCAGCAGTTATAACAAAGCATTCAACCGACTCAGTGAGCTCCAAAGGTCTAAATCTTCTGACAGGAGTAAAGAGCATTTATGTTGTATTAAAGGCTGTAATAACTTCTTATCTACTATTTCTGTACGATTTAAAGAAGATATTTTATTTCTCAGATGACTCAATACCTGAGATATTTTGTATGAAACACTTCTATATATTCCCCCTCGCATAAGTCAGCAGGGGTTGGACGTTGGATGTCGGATATTGTTGATATCTATTCTATTGTTCTTTTACTGTAAATCTCAGAGAAGTAATACAAATGATGATGGAATTTCCGAAGCTCTGTGTTGCTTGATGTTTTTTGGTGTTTAGCTGAAAGTTGCAGGATTCCTGCGTATTTCATGGCACAATAAGTTTTTCTTATAACTCTTTGTTATGTGTTTTGTTATCTTTAATATCTCTTTCATGTTTCCTGTGTCTTACACTTGATAGCAAGGAAAAAGAATAGTTCTAGGATTTAATCACAGATTACCCTGAACTCAATCTAAGCTATTCTGAATGTCTTCTTCAGTTATAGTAATAAAGGTGTAATTCTTAACTGCTACCCTTTCACACTATATCTTTCACAGTGATTATTGTTTCAGGAATTCAAGTTTGCTCCTGAGGAATACATCTCTTTCTCACACCCCAGCATAGTGGAAAATTCTTAATTGCTTTTCACTGGTTGTTTACATTCCACCATCATAAATTCAAAATTTGCTTCGTGAAGTATCTAAATGGCCCTGTAACTCCAGCTGCTCAAACTCAAGATTTCAAGAAACCAGTAGCCATAGACTCCATTGCCCAATGGACCAACGTTATCTGCAGATCTCCACTTTAAGTACAGAAAGACATCCTTCCAACCAAACATAAACCAAAACCCATATTTCATAACTAGCCTAATATCTCCACAGAACAGAGACAAACCTTAAAGAGAGAGCCCTCTCTGATTACAGCTGGGATAGAAGCTGTAATCCAAAGATTGGTTAGTGGTTACCCCGGCCGTATTCCCTTGGGAGTCATAGGGAACAACCTGGGTGATAACAGACTACATCCTCAATGGTAATATATTCCATATCTCTCGAGGAAACTTACTAGTTAAAAATTTCCAGAAAGTATGGCGAGAAATTATCTTACAGAAATCAAGTGACAAGTTTCCTTTTGAGATTGACTCAAAGAATGGTGGATTTGTTTGACTGGTTGGAAGGAAATAATAAGGTGGTGGACTATGTAGTTCAACTAGACAAAATTAGTAGCCAACAAATGATACAAAAAGAAATTTAACTTTCTCGAAGAATAGAATAGAAACCCAAGAATAAGCTACATGCCTCATTAGATTGTTATTAAAAGGAATACAAATTGACTTTCATGAATGGAAGGTATTCTCATAATAAAATAACATTTAACTTATCAAAGCTAATTTTATTAAATACAAATTTCATTATCCACCTAGCCACCTTCAACGGTGTCATAATCATTCTGAACAAGGAAAGATTTGAGGTATAGTGAAATCTTAAACTTTAGGAATTTTTTCCCTCCACTATGTTTCTTTTATATTGGTTTTTGAACTTGATACTCTGTGGAGATGTTAAGTTTTGTGCATACACTTTTATGTCTTCAACTAGGTCATTCATCATTTTTGCAGGCTTCCATATATAAAATTATCTTAAGAAAGTGTTATATTTTTACATATTTATTTGACAATATGTGTAGCAGCTATGTTGATAAATATATGCAAACTCCCCCAATTGCCAAAGACTTGAGATTGTCAACACGATAGATTCCAAACAAATATTCGAAAAAAAAGATGGAACATGTCTCCTTCCCAAGGCATGCATGCACAAAAAATAATTATGTTAGCAGACCTTCATTTATCTCCCTATATCAAAATAGTGTATTAAAGAAGTGTATACCTTTCTATAATGGAAGTTGAATTCAATGCATGGCAAGAGCCCTTGATGAAATTTCTTGCACTAACAACTTGGATTTCCAAAGCTTGCAAAGCTTATGGATGATATGTGTTTCCCTGAAGAACATTGGAGACCAAGATCTCATAATGTCAATGAGCTGACAGTAGGATGATATTGAGACACATTGGCATAGACATAATGTTGAATTCAAAATCAATCCACATATTGTTCTCCAAAAATCATTCAATTACCCTCAAAATAGTGTGGATTGACCACATAGAAATAACCATGAATTTGTGTGAATAAGCAACTTCCTCAAGGCTGAAATGTAGGTGATAAGTATATGCAAAAGATGGCCAAGAATATGCTATAGATGGAGGCAAGAACTCTCTTAAGGATAAGCCCATTCTACCTCAACCCAGAAATTCGAATTGACTTCAAAAAGGACCGAAATATGCCGCAATAGAGGTCTATATAAATAATGAATAAATATCATAAGAAGCAAAGGATGTGGCCTTAGATAAACCCACAATAGCCTCATATCAACCTGAACAATTTTCAAGTAATATTGGCCTGGTCTATAGATGAACCAAAAAATAGTCTTGTGCAAAGGAATGCCTCAACTTTCCATAGAAATATTTGGCACATATTTAAATGGTGCACTATGCAGTTCAATTGTACGAAATTAGCATGCAATAAATGATATAGAAAGAAATTGGAATTTCTTGAAAATATAATATAATGTAAGAGGAAAATTCATTTAGATAATGAAAGGAATCCACATAATAGCACCCATAGCAAGACAGAAGCCACTTAGATCTGATAGATGACCCTTTGCACATTAATCCCACTTTTGGGAAGTCTATAGTTATATCAAGAAGGTTTGACATTTGATGATGATGACATAAAAACCCAGGAATAGGCTACATACCTAGTTAAATCTCTCTTAGAAGGAATACAAACTGATTTTCATGAATGGAAGATATTATCATAATCAAATAACATTTGACTTATCAAAGCTAATTCGAGTAAATAAAAAGGTCATGATGCACCTAACTACCTTCAACAATGTCATAATTGTTCTGAACAATTATTCAAAAACTAAATATCCCAAGAAGTTTCTGAAGAAGTATAGAATGGAATATTCCAAACCAGTATGTACTCCAATGGTAATAATATGTAGTCTTAGTTCTAATGATAAATATCCTACATTGAATCAACCAGGTACAAATTTATGATTGGAAATCCACTTTACCTAATAGGTACCAAATGAGATATCATGCATGCAGTAGGAATTGTTGGAAGATTCCAACTGAATCCAAAGGAATTACATATTTAGGTAGTAAAGAGAATATTCAAATAGCTACATGGAACTCAATACTTTGGTCTATGGTATCCTAAAGATACATATCTCACCCTCCATACATATACATATGTGGATTGGGCTATAAATGTTGATGATTAGAAAACACTAGTGGAGGTGCATTTTATATGGGATCACGATTAATATCATGGTTCAATAAGAAACAAAGTTTGATTTCCTTATCTACAATGGAAGCAGAATATGTGGTTATTGCATCTTATTGCACATAACTTCTCTGGATGATGTAGACATTACATGATATTAAAATTACATGTTCTCTACCCATATCCATCTAATGTGACCTGAAATGACTTATCATTATATGATCTGATAATGGATATAAGAGATCTCAGTGCTAATGCATGTTTTATACTTTAATTTCTACGACATGTATTATGAAGCTAGCTCACAAAAATATAGAAAAGATAGGTCAACGACTCCAGAATCAACCTCTTCGAGGGGACAACCTCATTTACATTAGACAAATGAACAATTATTGGATGATACAAATGATAAAACCTCATTTCTATGTATAGGAGTCTAAGGGCTCACAATATAATCAAATCGAAGATAACAATAATAATATAAGGGCACAACAATAACAATAGTGTGCTTCTATGAGACACAATAATAACAATATGGGGATAATAGGGGTACAATAATAACAATAAGGGCTATAATGACAATTGTAATAGGGAATTACTAGTATTATAGGTACCTAACATGCCCCTCTCCTTTAAAAAAGTGTTGTCCTCAATGCTTGAGTAGTTTTGGCCGCTTCTTTATAAAATTCTCATCCTCCCATGTACTTATATACAAAAATAGAGAATGATAAACTACCAATTATTGCTTTTATGTTGATGATCTCATCTTTGGCAATAATGAATAATCTATGAGTCAAAATTTCCTTCTGTTATGCAGCAAGAATTTCAAATGTCTTTACTTGGAGAACTAACCTATTTTCTTAGTCTACAAGTACAAAAAGCAAAAGATGGCATATGTCTCTCACAAACTAAATATCTCAAGAAGATTCTTAAGAAGTATGGAATGGAAGATTCCAAACCAGTATGTACTCCAATGGTAATAGGATGTAGTCTCAGTTATAATGATAAATCTCCTACACTGAATCAACCAAAGTATAGATCTATGATTGGAAGTCTACCTTATCTAACTAGTACCAGACCAGATATCATGCATGCGGTAGGCATTTTTGGAAGATTCTAAGCCAATCCAAAGGAATCACATATTTAGGTAGTAAAGAGAATATTCAAATATCTCCAAGGAACTCAAGGCTTTGGTCTATGGTATCCTAAAGATACATATCTCACCCTCCATATGTATACATATGTGGATTGGGCTAGAAATGTTAATGATTAAAAAACACTAGTGGAGGTGCATTTTATATGGGATCACGATTAGTATCTTGGTTTAGAAAGAAAAAAAGTTTGATTTCCTTATCTACAATGGAGGCAGAATAGGTGGTTATTGCATCTTCTAGCACACAACTTCTCTGGATGATGTAGACATTACAGGCTACTCAAATTACATGTTCTCCACCCATATCCATCTGATGTGACAATACAAGTGTGATTAGTATCTCAAAAAAATCTTGTTATGCACTCCAAGACCAAGCACATACCCATTAAGTACCACTTTCTATGAGAAAAAGTACTTGAACAAAAGGTTAAATTAGATTATGTTCCCTTCAAGGATTAGGTTGTTGATATATTTACCAAACCTCTTCCAAAAGAAGCATTTGAATATCTCAGACCAAATATGGGAGTTGTTTCTTCCTCATCTTGCTGTTAAAACCAATTTTCTTAGATTCACATGATTGTTTTCTATACGTGGATTTCATGAAGAAGAGTCACATATATAAGTGAGTTTCTGTGCTGACAGTAGCGTATGTCTTTTTCTGATAGAAAAATAGTGGGCCAGGCTCAAAATCAATTTTTGACATACCTGTTTGGTCTGATGTTGATGGATACAATCTGTTGATATGTTTTTCTCATTAATGTTTATTTGATTGATGAAGATGCCTTGATGAATGAATTTTTGATAATGCATAGGTAGCGCAGGTTCAGGGGGAGCATTAGCCTTCAAAATATCATGCATTGTTGGCATCATGGTTGTTGAATTCAACTATGGTCTCAGCAATTAATGTCATTTTATGAAAAGGTCATGTAAATACCTATGGTGTAAAAAAATGTACCTTTATGTCATAGTCTATTATGAATGAGTCATTTTGGACATTTGATGTAATTTGTACCCCCACTATGCATGGAAAGGATGATGTAATAATAATAATTTTTGGTCATGTATGAACATTTGATGTATCCCCATTTGGTTGGGTGATTAATGTATGTATGAGCCATTGGTGATAGGAAGTCCATATTCACATAGTTGTGTTATAGAGTCATCTTATTCTTTTAAAAAATATTTCTACAGACTTTGCATGTGCTCAGGGGGAGCATGCATAATATAGTGCATCTCACCATGTACTAAGGGGGAGAATATCTTGGTCCAATGTTTTCCCTTGCTATCAAAGGGAAAGAATATCTTGGTGTTGCTTGATATATCTAATGAATTCTACAACTCGAACTAATCAACAACAATATCGTTGCCATCAAGATAAAAGGGGAAGATTGTTGGCATTATGGTACATGTGTTGTCCTTGATGGAAACCCACATGTAGGTCTCTTTGGAAATGATAAAGTGTTGCATGATAGCAACTCGCATTGTAAGTTGTTGCTTTCATTTCAGTTGGGGCTGAAGATTAAAGAATTTGTTAGAAAAGCATTCGGTGGTTTTTGACCCGGAGGGAGTTTTCCACCTAAAATATTTGTGCCTCGTGGGCTCTTTTATTTACTGTTATTTTTTTTTTCTGGATAAAGACTAAATCTATTAATAAATGAAAAAATATAGTACAATCAAGCCTGGAAACAGGCAAAGCCAAGAGAAACAAGAACAAAGGCAGCCGGAAAGGATATGCAATCCACCTCGGCTCCTAGAAGCGAAGAGAAGAGAGAAGAACATAGCAAGAAGCGACAAGAAAAACCAGAGGACAAAACAAAGCATAAGATTCTACTCAACATGGGAGGGATCAACTATGCGGAATTTTTTCCCTTTCTTTTTACCCACTTTGATCCATTCCGGAGGGCACTGCTGAACCGGCGCGATTTGCAAACTGAGTTGGGTTGCTTGAGAGATTTCCTTGTCTGAATCCGAGGTGGAGGATTCATGATTCCTTTTCTGGGAGCTTGGCTGGACAGAAAGATCCTCAGGGTCAGCCGAGGGCGGTTCCTGCGCTGTCTTGGTTTCCATTTCTTCCTCATTTATCTCCTCTTCATCCGAGCTGAAGTCAAAATCATCCATGGGGGGTGGGGTATGAGGCTTCCAACTCTTGGATTTGTGCTTCTGATTGGCTTTCTTCTTGTGGATCGGCTCCGCGGGACAAGAGTTTTGAAGGTGCCCTGTGTTGTGGTAGTTTCGGCAGCGAAAGGCTGTGTTCTCGTAATCCAGGGCTTGAGTCCAATGAAAGTCTCCAATTTTGAGGTTGATCTAGTCAGGGAGACCTTTACTCATATCTATTTCTGCACAGATTCTGGCAAATGTATAGATGCCCTTTTCCCCTCTTGAGATATCTGTGTCTAGGTAGCTGCCTAGGGCATTACCAATCGCTTGGAAAATAGCAAAATGCCATAGATGCGCCGGGAGGTTAGGGAGTCTGACCCAGATGGGGAGCTTGGTGATGACTGCCGTAGCTGGATCGAAATCTGGAAACCAGGGGGTAAGAAATAAGCCAGCTGAGCCCCAGAACCATGGACCTGCAGTTAGAGCTTTATTATAGTCTTCATTGAAGGCAAACACTACAATGAAGAAGCCTTTTGAGCATAGCAAAACCTTGCAATTGTTGGTCCAGTTGGAGTGGATCCATTGGTAGAGGTCTGCTGTGCGAGGCCACAACCCATTGAATCTGCAAATAATGGCATGCTCAGCAAACTTTTCAGCTTGATCATCCAGAGATGGATGCTTTATTTCAATGGAGGGGGCTTCCTCCAGTTTGTCCACCAAAAAAGGTTTGGGAGCCTGAATAGGGGGAGCATTCTTTTCAGGCTTCTGAGCATGGACTGCATCTTTGTAAGAGAAAGCCTTAGCTGAGGATGAAGCTCTAGCAACTCCTCCTCTCAAACGAAGGGTTAAAAATATGGTGGCATCTCTTTTAATGCGGTAAGAAGAAAGGGGAAGAAGATCCTCAAGTTGTTTACCTGCATGAATAAGCCGTTGAACCGCAGAGGGAATCCCCAGTTTGATTTGCAGCTCATGCTTGAGATCCAGCACGAGATCCGTTGGGTTCACCCATTGCATCAATGTTTTCCCAGAAATGAGCTTGATTTGTATCTGGAACGAAGGAGAGAAGTCCGAGTTCCTCTGTCCCCTGCAGATCTGGGCGGTGAGGGGGCTTGTTTTTGAAATATTGTCAAGAAAGTCCTCCCAAAATAGCTTCCAGATGCTTATTCGAGGTGGATCCAGGAAGCTAAGGGGGATTTGAATGAGTAATGCATGAGATCTGCGATTCTTGTGGGGCAGAGGAGGTATCAATGGCGACAAAATCCACTGAAGAGATTTCTTCCCCAGAGCCCTCGCCGAAGGAGAAGCAGAAAAAAATTCTGCTGGAGTAGTCTTTGCCAAAACGTCAGCCTTCTTACTGTGGCTGCAGAGACGCAAGGAGAAATCGGAGGGCGGAAGACTGGCCGCCTGAAAGCCTACCTCGAGGCGAAAAAGAGCTGGGAGATCTGTTGCTGTTAAATGAGGAAACGTCAGATCAAAGGAGAATCAAAATGCTGTCCATCCGAGGCTTAGGATCGCGGCTTCATCCGCTGCAGGAGACCTCGAAGGCCAGAAGACGACCGCTGAGAGGGAGACGGCAGAGCAGGAGCTAGGGTTTGAAATCGCCATTCGTGGAGCCCAATATTTCAACACCAATATTGCCAAAACTTGACAAGGAAGGAAAAATTATATTGGAACCGGAAGCAGTCACAGAAACAAGAACTCGACAGCTATGAAATCGATCAATTTTGGAGTACCTTATCAAGTGGATGAAATTATCCGTTCTTTTTATTTACTGTTATTACTGCATAAACATTAATAATAATTGAAGATTAAATAATCCTCTGAAAATATTTAAAAGTTATAATTCATAAGGAATATTGATTCACCACCCCTCTTAGTATTTTCCAACAAACCTTTCCACATAGTTGGGTTATCACACTAGGCCAACTGGCTAGAGAAGGAAAACCATGTAACTAGTCCCACATACTCACTCATCAGCAGAAGGAACAAGTCACGAAGGATCGATAGGCAACCAATGGTATGCATATAGAGATTTACATGTCTGCCTACATCTTAGATGCAGTCTTTGCCCAATAGGAGTACCGAGGCTTGGAGTGGGAATGGTCACTAGTGGAGACTGTTGTGAACACATATTTCAAATTTTTATCTGAATGCAGCCTTAGAGGAGTAACCACGTGGCTATCCAATCACTTTTTCACCCCAATGTACAAAATGATTTTCAAACAGGATCCACCCTGCATGTCAAAAGAAGAAATGAAGGCATTGATAGGCATGGCAGATTGGTATGCCTCACTGTCTCACACATTCATCTGAATTTTTAGTATGAAGAAGCCTTTACATGTTCTACCAAAGTTTTCCTTCAACGTACTTGTCATGAAGGAAGTAGCATATCACATCTCAGCACGATTTACAGCTAGACTGCATCGGAAAAGGAAGTCACCTTAGCCCTCTCTTCCATTGCAGGTTGGGTTATTTAAGATCTAGAGTATCAAGCAAGCAGATGTCGAAGCAGAAAATATGCGAAGTAACTGTTTGAACTCCAAAGCTACAATCCATATGACCCACATTGAATTGTGAAGGATCACTGCACGAGAGTTCAGTTCAACTATATCCACAGGGAATTTCATTGGATCAAGCAAGACTCATGGAGGTATTTCTATAGTTCCTCCAGACCCAATGAAGAACTCAATGTCATTGTGGAGTGGTTAGTGAAGAAGCATGAAGAATCATCACGAATAGCACCAGTGGTAGCAATAGTATCAGCAGAGGCACTAGAGCCAAGCATATTGGTGCACGACAAAGGGAAGAGGAAGATTATCAATCACATGGAGGAGGAGAAAACATGTAAGTTTTGATAATATCCACTTGTAGGGAAACCAACTAAGGCTATAGATGCAAAGAGGCACCAGCGCGACAAGCGAATCGCATCAAGGCAGAAGGATAACAAAAGAGTGAAGGAAGCAAAGAAGGAGTTGCATCTAAATGATGAGAAAGTCTCGATTGACCAAGGAGGCACTAAAATCCTTGGTGGTCAGTTGGAAGAAGAGATGCACAACATATCATTTGATGAATATTGTCATAGAGTTGTGGAGTCTCATAGAATACCAACTCCGGAGGATCATACATCTCCTGCGTAAGTTGAGGAATGAGTGATTGTGACTAATGAGCACAAACATCCAGCTGCCTTGGCTTGTGTAGCAAGAGTGTATGCCAAAACCACTAGTTCAAGTGTTCATTTTCTAATATATGAGAATGAGCGAAAGGCGAAGGAACTACGGGCTTCCTAGCAAACATGATACTTGGAGACAATGCCCGCCTGAACTGAACTAAAGGAGGAAATACTAGATGAATTATTTTCCCTTAACACAGATATTCAAGCATTGTACTCCAACTTTGGTACTATGCACAAGGTAGTCGTTGATCTCAATGGATTGGAGAAGCGATGTGCTAGAAGAGCACGCATCTTGACGAATGTGCATGCTGGCTGTTAGGTTCCTACACCAATAGGACTCATAACTTTGGAATGTTTAATATTAAACCGGTAATATGTATATACCTTTTCTTTCCGCAAATGTTTTGCATATTCAAAAAAAATAATAATTTAAAGAGGGTATGTCCTAAAATAAAAATCAAAGGACAAAAGGAATAAGAAAAGGTCCAAAAAAAGTGAAAAATGTGAACCCCAAAAAGGAACAATACCATGAAAAGTGAGCAAGTTAAAATGCCACTACTATTTAATTTTATGCATAATAATGATTGTGTGCAATTTGTAATCTTTGCCACAATCCATGATAGTCAAAATGTTTAAACTTGGCTATTTCATGTTTTAGATCTCATGACTATAGATAGAGAATAAAAATATGACCAATCTGTTTAATCTTGGTGGTCACTTGGAAGGAGAGATGCACAACATATGATTTGACGAATATTGTCATAGAGTTGTGCAGTCTCATAGAATACCAACTCCAGATGATCATACCTCTCCTGCGTAAGTTGAGGAATGAGTGATTGTGACTAATGAGCACAAACATCCAGCTGCCTTGGCCTATGCAACTAGAGTGTATGCCAAAGCCACTAACTCAAGTGTTCATTTTCTAATAGCTGAGAATGAGCAAAAGGCGAAGGAACTATGGGCTTCCTAGCAAACATGATACTTGGAGACAATGTCCGCCTGAGCTGAACTAAAGGAGGAAATACTAGATTAATTATTTTCCCTTAACACAAATATTTGAGCATTGTACTCCAACTTTGGTACTGTGCACAAGGTAGTCGTCCATCTCAATGGATTGGAGAAGTGATGTGCTAGAAGAGCACACATCTTGACGAATGTGCATGCTGGTTGTTAAGTTCCTACATGAATAGTACTCATAATTTTTGAATGTTTATGATTAAACTTGTAATATGTATATACCTTTTCTTTCAGCAAATGTTTTCCATATTCAAAAAAACTAATAATTTAAAGAGGGTATGTCCTAAAATAAAAATCAAAGGACAAAAGGAATAAGAAAAGGTACAAAAAAAGTGAAAAATATGAACCCCAAAAAGAAACAATACCATGAAAGTGAGCAAGTCAAAATGACACTACTATTTAATTTTATGCATAATAATGATTGTGTGCAATTTATAATCTTTGCCACAATCCATGATAGTCAAAATGTTTAAACTTGGCTATTTCATGTTTTAAATCTCATGACTATAGATAGAGAATAAAAATATGACCAAATGGTTTAATCTTGGTGGATAATTACACAGGTAGAGTAAATAAAAGGAGCTCAACTATTTAATTTGAGCCCTTGGATGTAATAACAACATATTTAGTTAGTTTACTATTGTAAAAAGAAAGAAAAATGTTTGACAAGGGTTCACTAACTCAAATGCACCCAAATAAAGAGAAGTGAAAATGGTAGGATGAGTATATGGGTAAGTAGAAGAAAGGTTGCATAAATATGATGATTGATTAGACAAAAGCATATTTATCATTCACAACATAAAAGTTCCAAATATCAATGAACAATCAAGCATGCAAATGATTTACAAAGTTAGCTAATTAACTTCCCCAATTCATTTTACCCCTTTGCTTTACTAATTTCCCATTATAAAGTTTTAAGTACTTGAAAACCCTAATTCAAAGAGGCTTACTGCATTTCTATGACTTTTGGAGAGACCGAACCCTTGGCTCAATGATTTAGGGATAAAATGTACCAAAGTCCTGCTAAAAATAGTCATTTTTACTTTAGTTCATTCGTTTTCCTTAATAATACTCTGTTCGTGAGGTTAAAATACTTTTACCTAGGAAAAGTATTTACCCCCCCACATAAATCATTTTCCAAGAAAAAAACCCACCAGAATGCACATTACCCTAAGTTTGATGTTAACATGTGAAAAAGCATTCGAAGTCATGAAAAACATTTACTTAAGGTATGGTGCCCCTTTCCGCTCATTTTATTAATTGTTAATTTTATCTATTAAATCCCATAAACAAAAACCCTTTTTCCTCGTGTTATCACTCAAGTTGTTCCCAAAAATTGTAAGAAAGGGAATACGGCCAAGGTAACCACAGACCAATCTTTTAGACACAGATTCTAGCCAATCTACATCTAGAGAGGGCTCTCTCTTTATGATTTAACCTTTTTTAAAAGTTATTAGGCTAGTTATGAAGTTCAAGGGTTTTGTTTGATCTTTGCATGGTGATATTTAATAGAACAAGACGTAAGCCTGAAAACTTCAGTCCATTTGGCTAATGGAGTCTATGAGGATAGATTGCTGGATATGGTTTCTTAATAGAGAATGGCACTACAGAACAAGATAATCGAATATGGAACAAATTGAAGACTGGAATAAGATGGAATGGGATCTAATGGATGAAGGGCAATGAAGAATCCTTCATCATATAGACAGAGGGAAAGTGAATGATTACTACTGAGAAGCAATTAAGAATTTATTAGCCAATATTCAAAATTATATAATCAAGGGAAACACGATTAGTTAAGAATTCACTGTTTATACTTAATTCTGAAGAAAACATAGAGAATAACAAAGACTGAAAATAGAGTGCAGTTAAACAAATTCTGAGTTAATCTTTCTCTTTATTATTCAGACCATGAAACATAGATGACATAATAGACAAGAAACTATAAAACAAGAGATATAAGGGTACTCATTGAGACATAATTTGATTCAATAATTCTGTAACAAGTCCTTTTCTATCAATTCCACATCCAGAAAGTCCATCAACAATTGATTCCAACAGATTTCATATTGAGAAAATTTCAAAGTTTCAACGCAGTCTAAGAAATGCATCACCAACCCCAAAGACTTCATTAAGGGGGGTATTTATACAAAAATGTTACAAAATATCTCAAAGAGATAATATTTAGAGATGATTCATCATTTTTACAAGAAATAGAGACACATAGTGTTGAAAATAGTGAAGAAATAAATGAAGAAGTAAATGTTGTTGTGTTGGCTGCTCTGTTTGGTGAGATATGTTGACTGTAGGCTCTGTGAGTCGGTCTACGGCTGTCTTTCACTAACATTCTATGTTTCTTCCCTGGCTTTCTCGGGCACCTTTGACTCTGATGTGACAAGCTTGGATTCATATGCTCATCCTTCCATTCTGTTTACCACCTTCAATTCTATTTACCAGTTTATGGTAAATGATACAAAACTTTCGATTCTACAAATATACCAAAGATACCAAAGATACATTCATAAGATTCCTAACATATCTTACCACCAGTCTTGTTCTGGTAGTTTATGTCTCTGTAGCTTTCTCAAAATCTCATCAGTCTCTGTGTACCTGAAGAAATTAGGTGGGATGGTGAACAGATGTTTCACCTCATGCTCAATGTAAAATAAATTCTCCAATTTGTCATAAAGGGCTTGGCCAAATGGGAGTGGCCTCTCTATTGAATTACTTGATGGTGCATTAACTTGATCAGTAGCATATTTGTTCAACTTGTGCATGTACTCTACATGTCGCATTAGGCGTTCATTACTTCCCAATGGACTTGGCAAACCTTTTTCATGCAAAATCGTAAACCTTTCTGTAAAAGAATCAATCTCCACCTGCATGTCCTGGCATATCCTTTCCAAGTTTTTCATCAGAGTTCTCATGGTTAGAAATTTCTTGATATGTAGAATGGTGCATGTCCTATCTCTAATTTGCAGTGCCTCCATTTCTTCACTGGTCTTAGTGTTCAAAAAATGCATTAGCATGTTAGCTTGTTCAGGCATCTGCCCCAATAAAGTTCTTGTTTTTTGAATCTCCACTTGGGCCACTACTATCAAGTCAATCTATTCATAAATAATTTGAATAGATCTCCACACAGTACTAAGGGATTAGTTGATGTTGGCCCACAAAATGCCCTTGATTTCTCCCAGAGGTTTATCCAAAGAGAGATCTGTTTCCAATGCTCTCACCTTGTTCTCTAATGCTTTAACCTCTCTTTTTCTTTCCGCCGCAGTCATTTTGGATTTGTCATAACTTATTTCTAATTTTGCCAATTTCTCTTTGGCCTCTTTCAATTCTAATACTTGGAGTTTTAATTCCTCCATGGATTTTATTAATTCCTATGTGGTCATGCCAGTATTGCTGCTTGTTTCTGTTGTTGTTGCTGATGGAACAGTGGGAGGCAGTGCTGTTACAACTGTGGAAGGGGTAGTTGTGACTGCAGGAATTACTTTAGGTGGCTGGGAGGTTGACTCTCCCTGCTTCTCTCTTATTTCTTTCTCCAAATCCTACTCTGTCTCACTTAATATTTCATTCAATTTCATAAGCAGGTCAATCATGTCCTCCTCTGACTTTTGTTGTACAACTTTTGTAGTTTGTGGATGCATAATAGGAGGCAGTTTTAGTTGTTTTCATAGGGCAGAAATGTCCTCTTCCTTCTTCTTCATCAGTGCCTTTATGCCTTTGGCATCTTTGGGATCATGTCCCACTTCAATAATAATGTCTTCCAAAGACTTTATCCTATTTTCTTTGGCTAAAGAAGAAGCCTTCTCCATATCTAGTTGAGCAGTGGTGTTGCTTAATGAGTTTTGCAATTTATGAGCCAACATTGCTTTATTTGCCACTGTGGAGTAGACCATCTCTCCAGTTTGTTTATGTAGCTCAATCTAGTCCATAAGATGAATGTCTTTGGCATGGACCTCCAGATATGTTCTAATGTAGTTAGCTGTTGATTGTGGGTGTTGCACTTTAGGCTTGAAGTAACTTATGATCATTTTACCTTCTTCAATGTCATATGCAGACATTAACCTTTGCTGGTTGGTGGGGGCCATGTTGAGAAACTTATTATAAAGTTGCAGCCTTAGTGGGTCATTCTAGGCCTTTACCTCCATGACTGTACTTTTGAAATCAGAACCTTGCTTACTTTGGATCCTAGTAGATGAAACTTCCACACTATGTTGCCTTTCTAGGTACTGCCTGTGAGAGCTGATTGGCATTACTATCATGGGGGATGTCTCCTGGGTGACTATTTTTTGTCCTCTTAGACTGCCTACGGTTTCCTCAACAAATTCATCTTCTGATAGGGGGTTTATTCTTTGCCTTTTCTTCCCTGGTTGCTCTGTAGGACCACTGATAGGTGTGCCTTCTTCCCTATCCCTTGGTTTGGGCTAGAGGAATTTTCCCTTGTTGTTCTGTCATTTTAGGCTATTCTCTGTCTACCACTTCCTTGCCCTTTGTCGTCCCTATTCCTGGTGTACTGCTTGCTTTTGCGGGCTGCTGAGAAGTTCCGATAGAGGATGTGCCAACTCCTATTTGTTGTGGTAGCTCAAAAGATACCTGTCCAAAAGAGTCGAGGTCAAGAGTTTTTTCAAGATCTTTCATAGCTTGCTCGATCTTTTCTTCCTCACTAATTTCTTCAAATAATGTACCCTCTACCCATTCTTCTTGATTAGCAAATAGTTCAATTTCAGGGATGCTATGATGAATGTATGTTGACAACCTATTTTTTACTTTTCTATCACTTATAAAACTGTATGGGTCATATGGTGCCTAGTAAAAACTTTGCTTCAATTTAAGGTGTTTCCCTAAAATCCTCTCAGCTTCTTCCCATGCTTCCCTCTTGTGGACAATAAAGGGGTCTAATTGGTTTTTAATTCTCAGTTGAGCCTTTTTCTTTGCATTGCAAAAGTGGGTCAAATCTACATTAATAAGCTACCTGAAATATTCTAATGCAAATAACCTCATGGGTAGATATTTGGGAAATTTGAAAGGACACAGCTCACATCCATAAAATCTGATTTTTGTGTGACTTTGGTAGAGGTACCAATCACCTATTTTGTACTCTCTGGAAAGTTGTAAAATCTTCTGCATATCACCAGAGAGCCTAAGAGGAGGAGCTATCATCAATAGAGAGGAGGTTGGATGTATAAACAAGTCAATGAATTCACAATAAGTATAAGGGGAGTCACAGATATTGTGGAAGACTGAGCTACAAAAGATCACAGACCTCTACTCTCCTTTAGAATCTACTTTTCTGATGGGAAACTTAAAGTTGTCTCATTGATAATATAAAAACAAATGATATATATAAGATGTGTACTTGAAGACTCCTCTATCTAGACTCATGAATTAGTCATGGATCTTGTTGGCAATGAAAGTGGCATAGTCATATTTGACAGCAGGGGGCTATCCTGGAATAAACATTGACAACAGAACTAAGGTGTTCTCATCAACAAATTCAGTGGTTTTAAATCCCAAGATGTAGGATATCATATCAATAATGAGACTTCATGCTTCAGTGAAACAAGAATGCAAAAAGGGAGGTGGGACCTAAGGCTGGCAATTAGGTTTCATGAATAATTGTGCAATTCAGGTTATCTCTGAATTAGGCAATTTGGAGCCTTGCTCAAGCAAGAATCCCATAGAAAGAGGAGTCAGAGGCTGAGTAGGTTTGAAGTGTAACATGTCATTGATGGATTCAATAGTTATATAAAAGAGGAAAATCTTGAATGGAGTCATCACTGCTCTCTGGGTAGGTTCATAATTGTCATAGCATTGGTGCATAATATCTAGGAAAACATTGACTGAGGGGAGGTAATACATGGGCAGGTTGGATTCCCATATTCCATAGAGATCAGAGTTACTTCGGTGACTATTCCTCGAGGTAGTTTTTGTCACCAGTTAACTATTTAATTTGGAAATCTCTCTTAGCCAAGGGTAACCACTCTAGGTCTTTATGTGGTGCATTGAGGGGAGTAATGTTCAGGGCCACCAGACCTTCCATGTTTGGTTCTTGTGTTTTCAAGTAGGAGGTCTGGCTTATGTGGAAAAGATGGGCAGGACAGTAGTTCTGGGTGTGCTTGTTTGAGAGCTACAGACTAAATTTTACTTGAATTTGGCTTTTTGGGTACAATTTACAGAGGAAAACGAAATTACTGGTTCAGGAGATGAATTGTAGTAAATACTTATTTTTAAAGGTGAACCATGTACTTGAGAGGTTGACCGATGAGCTGTGGAGCAGGACGCTGGAGGTTTTGGCCGAGTGGCGAACTGGACATGTTTCACACTCAATTGGACGTAATTTGCGTGCAGCAGTGGTTCACAGAGAAAAATGGAAAAAATGATGTTTTATCACGGTTTTAACGAAAAAGTTGGCTTTGGCAGGGGATTTTTGTCATTTATTGCATGCTGACGTCATGGTGATGGGACATTTTGTCGCTTAGCGGGGGGTACGAGACAGTGACGTGGCAGTGGCGTCAGCAAGGAATCAGCATGAGGTTGGTAAGTCGTTTTGCCCCACATCGCGTATGGGCTAAAGTGGTTTTGGACGGGGGGGCTGCGATTAGTGCGGGTGGTCGACACACGTCTCGGTACAGGTGGTGATACCACCAATTCCCTGGGCAGTAAAGTTCAGCGGCAAAGGGGGGCGCAATATGTTTGTGAGCCATCCGATGTGAGGACTTTGATTAGATGGTAGGCGCTATAAAGTGATGGCGAAAGTTTAATGCGCGGGCTCGATAATATAAATTTAAGTTTTCTAACGTATCGGGAGCGATTTTATTGGTTTGCGGGGTGATCAAGATTATTAATTAACATGGGTTAATCAATCTTTGGATGGCGTGATAAGGGTTATTAATAGGTTTCTAATAAACCTATTAATTTCCTAAAAGAATAGGAATGGTTATATTTCAACCAAGGGGGGGATATATATTTATATGGGGATTTTTATTATATTTTTAATACGGGGAGGGAAATAAAGTGGGAATTATATAACAAGAGTTAATCAGTTAATATGGATTTTGAAATGAACTTGAGAGCACTAAGCATAATGTTATAAAACTTAGACAAAGGGGGAAAAGAGGGATTTTACACAAGATATGTGGCTACTCTTCCTAAGTAAGAAATGAAGCTTCACTTAGGCAACTGATGAAAAATGGGAGAGTGATTCTAAGGATATTGAGCAGATCTCAATATCTTTGGGGAAGTTAGTAAATGATTTAGGGAAGAGATATGAAGGGAAATTAGTTATGAAATCTACTTCACTTGAGCTGCATCAAAGTATTTGGCTTTGCACTTGTGATGATAGTGATATGACCATTTTGACAAACAAAATCCATCACAAGTATGCTTCTGCAAGACCAATTTAGCTACCCTGCTTACTTAGCCTAACATTTTTTCTTCTTTTCTTTGGGTGGATTTGGATTGGCAGACCCTTTTTACCTTTTCTTTTCTTTTCACTGCAACATGTCTAGATCTACCCTTATAACATCCAAGGGCTCAGGTTTAACTATTGAGCTCCTTTGCTTCTCTACCTATCTACTTATCTGCCAAATTTGAATAGTTTGGACAGACTTTATTCTCTATCTTTAAAACAAATAAATTGAAACATGAATTGGCCAAGATTAAGCTATTTGGCCATTCATTAATGATGCCATGAATCAACAAGCTACATACCATTCAGGCATTTGAAAAAATGGAGTAGTAGTGGCATGTTGGACTTGCACACTTTCCTAGTCTATTTGATTGGGATTCATTTCTTTTATTTTTTGACCATTTCATTCTTTTTGCCCTTTGATTTTTCTTTTAGGGCATACTCTTTTTACATTTTTTTAATTTTTTGGATTCTTTGACAATATGGAAAGCCTTTGCAACCAAAAGGTATGAACATATTCCAGAGCTTACCAATTCAATCATGAAATATGACACCTATTGGTATAGGAGCATAACACCTCGTATATATTTAACTCCCGCATATTAACTAGCCCTATACCCTAGTTTAAAATATAAACTATAATTTCACCCAAACCCTGAAAACCCTCTAACTAATCGATTTGTGATTATTTTAGATAATCCCCTATTTAAAATTGTTTATAATGATTTCGATGCCTTAACCCCGCTTTAATCCTTCATTAACTAAAAAATCGCTGCACTTAAGCACCCGCCAGGCCCCCCACTGCGCTTCATGCAACTTCCCTGCCTAATCACCACACGATCACTTCCCTCCACATATAACTACCCTTATCTATTTTAGGTAGGCCCAATGTCCCCCAACGCTATGTGTAATTCAATGTATGGAATCAGGTAGCCTCCCCCCAATACCACCGAATGCCAGAAAACGGTGTGATGGAAACACTTACCGCCCACCCGCTACATGAAAAAATGATTACTGTTCACCCGTACCCACCAAAATTGACTTTTGCGCATAAAGCCAAAAATCCCCAAATCATTTGTTTTTATCATTTTTTCTACTGTAAACCTCCATGCACATGCCTTCAAATGTCAAATTGTCAACCTACATCCAATTGTACCCGAAAGATGCCACAAAACACCGATTTTTCTTTCTAGCCTACTTAGAGCCTTTTCAACTATTCGCAGTTGCTAGTGTTCCTATTCAGAGCTAATTCTCCTTAATTCCAGGTATTTAAGCCATAATTCACTGGAAAAACCTATCAATTTCAGAACCAATTGCTGATTTTTCTTAGTTAAGTTAAAATATTAATTAAAGAATCTCTAGCAACTCAAACCCAGTCTGTACTAAACCACCATTGCCCTAAATGACTGAAAATCACCTCCCCCACTCTCAAATCCACAAGAACTGAGAATGGCTGCCCCAATTGTCGTCGATGTTAGACCTATTTCCACTCCTCGTCTAGACCTAGACCACTTCCCCCTTGCTGATAAGGATTTCCAGATAAAGGATGCCTCTGTCCATGAATCCCCTCTCAAACTATACTGCCAATACAGAGACCAATACCTGAACCATGCTAATAAATTTTTTTTTTGGGAGTCCAATTTTCGCAAGTACCAATTCCTTGAGGTTCACATTTTCCTAGAAATTTTCCATTACTACCATCCAAATTATATCCCCAGTCAAAGAGCAGTGATGTCCCCTAACCAGATCATACTTTTCACCATCATTCTTGAATTAATAAATGAGATGCTACAACTCCAGCCTGGCCAAAACTTGACTTCTCTCTCTAGTTGAGACCTATTGGACTTATATTCCAAAATTGAACTACAATATTGGCTCAAATAATCCAAACCTTCATTGTAGAAGAAAAGTATACCCCCAAATATCCGCCTCCATATGTGTATACCATATTTTCCCCATTTGGCTAGGACATTGTAGTAATGATATCCAGTGTCCTAGGTTATACCACCAATGAGTATATAGATGAAATCATCGTGGCTTTCATGTGCATCTTCACTCGAGGACAACCTCCTATTATCATTTATGATTATGCCAAGTTTATAGCCAATAGAATGCATGACCAGTTCCTTCGGATGAGTAATGAGTGAGTCTTCAAGTATTCCTTTGTTCTGTATCACCTTTTTCTTTACTACCAAGTAGATAAGTTCCCATTTACTCTCCAGAAGCTTAACACAAAAGGTTACCCTAGATTAGTAATTTTTTGGACTCCATTTATCCATAAATATCACTCTCCATATTCATATGCATAATTCATAGACCTATTTGTACATCCTATTGTGACAATGTTGCTAGGTAGCCCTCCTCCAAGAATTAGTTCAGATATAAATAAGATCCTACAACTCTCAAAACAATCCAAAGTAGGTGATTGGTACTTGACCCAAAACCACACTAAGATAAGGATTTATGGCTATGAGCTTGCCCCATACAAACTACCTAAATACCACCCAATGAGGTTATTTTCTCTGGAGTACTACAGGTAGATAATAAATTCAGATGAGGCAAACTTTGTTAAAGCCAAAAAGAAAGCCTAGCTTAAGATCAAAGACCAATTAGGTCCCTTTATTTGTAATAGTAGGGAAGTTGGAAAGGAGGCAGACCTAATACTTCAAAAATTAAAACCAAAACAGACCTTCATATGGAGATATGATCCCTTGGATTTCATCTACAAAAGAAGGCAAAAAAACAACATGTCTCCTTATATCCATTGCCACATCCCTAAGATACAAAAGTATGCCAACCAATTTCAATGGGTGGAAAACACTTTAGAGGACAAGGATACTACTGAATTTGTTGAGGAAAACACATTAATTGATCTAGACAAACAACTTTATGAGGGTTATTTCTCACAGGTTCCAGAAGAATCACAAGTTCCAAAAGAATCACAGGTTCCAGAGGGCTCAGAAGTGCTAGATCAAACAAACATACTAGAGAAATCAAATAGACCAGAAATGACCATGAGTACCCCTCTAGTTCTACAGACTCCTCTAGATGAGGAGAAAAGCCTCAAGAGAAACAGGGAAGGGGCCACTACATCAGAAAGAGAAACATCAGAAGCCTATGCAGAGACAAGCAAGGCTAAGAGACAAAGAGTTAATCCTATCTCTTAACAGGAATATACAGAGGATACAGCTGAGGTTACAAGCACATAAAGAGATGGGAGCAGGCATGCCACTACATCTGGAGGCATCCTAGAACCTTCCACATCACACACTCAAATGTTGGAAAGGTAGCAAAGTGTTGAGGTATCCTCTTTTAGAATGCCAGCAGATAAAGACCAAGCTATCAAGGAGAGATACAAAGAAATAAAGGCTAGAAATGAGAAGATGAAAGCCCAAACTTAAGCAAAGTATCTAATGATGACCCCTACAAATCAAACAAGGCTTATGTCAGACTTTGATGCCAAAGAGGGGAAAATGCAGATGACCTTCATCAATCCAACCACTCAGCAGCCAAGAACAGCATTAGATTTTAAGAAAGTATATTTTGAAGTACTAGAAAGGGATATTCATCCCATTGAGTAGATTGAGTTGCATAAGAAAATAGGTGAGATGATTTATTCTACATTGACAGGGAAAGCCATAGCAGCCCACCAACTGCAGAACTCTTTTAAAAATATGTTAGCCTAGTTTCAGTTGGAGAAAGTGTCCTCACAGGCCAAATATACAAGGATCAAGTCCTTAGAGGACTTAGTGATAGAATTGGGACATGATCCCAAGGATGTTAAAGCAACAAAGTAGCTAATTAAAAAGAATAATGATGACATTACTGCACTAAATAAGTAGCTCAAAATTCCCCAGCTTCATCACCCTCAAACAATGGAAGTCTGAGAAGCACAATAGAGACATGAAGAGCTTATGGACCTATTCCTAAATCTAAATGATCAGCTTAAAGAAATAGAGAAGGAGTCGGACACTTTGATTCAGTCTAAGCAAAGTGACTTGGCTAGAACTTCCACAAATGCCATCCTCACAGTGACAACAATAGTTCCTTCCACAATGACAGCATCATTGGCACCTACAACTTCACCTACCACAACACTGCTAATCACAATTGAGTCCACTACAATAGCAGGTACATCAATTGAGAAAACAACAGAACTAGTAAAAGCTATGGAGGATATGTCCATCCAAGCTACAGAGCTCAAAATATTAAAGGAGAAAGTAGCGAGTTTGGAAACTGATTGCAAACTTGCCCAAATTCAATAAATAGAAGAAACACAGAAAGCCCAAAGAATGGGTAAGAAAATCAAAGTCCTAGAGAAATATTTGACACTGCAAAAGCCACTAGGACAAACTAAAGAGATGCTCTGGGCCAATATCATTGACTCTGTCAATGATATTTGGCCATCAATCCAAGTTATATTTGACCAAACTGAATTGGTGAAGGTAGCCACTGAAACCATCCAGAAAGTAAGGGAAGAATTAAGAGACAAACCTGAGGATACAAATTGACTCATCCACCTCCTAAACAGTAAAAACATATATGAGCTCCATGAGCTTGCAGTAGAGGATAGGACTGAAGCAATCCTAGAGATTAAAAAGGTTATTTCCAAAATAAATATCATGCTAAATTTCAAATTTGGAGGGACAAAAGCCTTCCTAATCCTATGGTCATCAATGATAAACTCATCACCCAATTGGACTATAGTGATAGACTCAGGAGATTGGCCAAGGAACACTACAACTCTTTAGGAATTAAAGCCTTTACAACTGGAAAAGTATTGTATGATACATTGGAGAACCTACTTTTCCTAGGACATGAGGTGAAGCATTTGTTTCTCACCAAGCCCAATTTTGCAAAATACACAGTGGTAGATGAAATTTACAAAAGAATGTTGAAAATGAGATTGTGTGAGACAGAATGGTGGGAGAAAATGACAGATTTACTATGAAAAAGTTTTACAATAGAAAGTTACCACAGTAAATCTGAAGGTAGCGAAGTGATATAGGTAAAAGATAGATCAAGAGGGTCAAAGGGTAACGGAGTCAAAGAGTATCAGTGAAAGGTCAAAGTAAAGAATATTCCAGCATAGAAATACCATAACTATTATTGCTTAAAGGGCTCAAAACTCAACAAAAATAGCCAACAACACCACAATAAAATGGACGGCATGAAGTAGTTTAGCATCTGTCTCTATCTTCATGCAAGAAGATATTCTTATTCCCTAGATTAAGCCTCAAGTTTTTTTGAGATATTTTGTAAATATTTTTTTATAAATACTTCATATTTCGAATTATGTAGGGTGGAATCCAAGACATTTCTATAGACTTTTTCTCTCAAATAAAAGTTCTATTGTATCAATGACTGGATTGGCCTGTTGGATCAAGGAATAAAGATCAGATATTTTACAGGATTCTTGTGTAAAGTGAAATACAAATAAGTATTCTTTGATGTTCAATGTTGTTTTTCCTTATGTTTTTTCCATATCTTATTTGTTTCTCTAAAATCCAAATGTATAACAACGGATGATATTTTAGAAATTGCTTGAATGCACTCTGTCTTGACTATTTTACATTCTAAATGTTTTCTCCTAAACTATCTTAGATAGGGAATTATTAACTGCTCCTTAGCTTCCATAGTTTCTCCTCTAGTCTATAGAAAAGGATTCTTAATTGCCCTTTGTTCATGACGACCCTATGTTCTTCATTCTGATCCTGGTCCAAGGATTTGTAAGTGCCCTTTCACCCTGGTTAGAATCATTTCATCAATTAGACCTAAAGATTTTCCTTTTGTTTTATTAGCATGCCCTGTGAACATTTCCTTTAAGAATCTGATCATATTATGTTATCCATTTGTTGACTCCATAGCCCAATGGTTTGAAGACCTAACTCTATCCATCTACTCCAAGAATTCCACCACCCAATCTTCAATTAAAAAAAAAAATCCTATGAACACTCAAAACTAGCCTGAAATCCCATAAAAACAAAGTTGAATAAGATCCTTCTCTAGACTTAGGTTGGCTATAACCTAAGCCTAAAACATCATTGTGGAGTACCAAGGAAGGTATGTTTCGATGGTCATTTTGGTATCTTTTCATTAGAACTCAAAAGCCTTTTGCATGGGAAATTTAGATAATGATAAGGATTTATAATGAAACACGAGAGATTAATGAGAAACACTGGTAATCGTCATTTCTATGTGCAGGAGGGAGGAAAAGCAGAAGGTGGCCATTCCAAAAGTAAAGATAAGGATGAGCTAACTACTGTCCCTTTGGCGGGAGACTGGAAGCAAACCAGATCAAAACGGATCAACCCAAGAAAGGATGCGGAGATACCAGCATGGAGCAGAAAAGGGAAGAAGTGATGCAGTATTAATGATTCTGCGAATCCCTCAGGATCTTAGATCCTGAGGGATCTCTATTTTATCTATTTTATGTATCTAGATGTCTCTGCCATCTTCCTTATAAAAGGGATATCACTGTTGGCTACAAGGGGGGAATCTTTTATGTAATTTCTTTTAAGGAAGATCAGGACTATGATCTTTATGTTCTGTTGAAGACTTGAGTTCCTGTAATTTTATTGCATGCTTTAATACAAACTTGTTCACTCTTTTATCTCTGAGCCTGAATCTATCTTAAGTGGTGTACCCCTAGAGGCTAAGGGCCCAGCCCTGGAGGACACTTTCTCTTGTACCATTACGCATGGTTTTCGTGTGGTTTGTGCATAGACGTAATTTGGTAATCTGCTATGGTTTAAGAATATTCTATTACATGCTCTGTTATGATTAACTCGTCTCATGTTCCTGAACTTTATATTGATGTTGTGTCATTTTACCAATTCCTTGAGTATTGATTAATCTCTACAGGACATTGTCACTCTATTACAGAATTCATCACGATTGTGTTTAGCATTACAACAAGTTACCTTGAAAGGTCTATTTCACATTATTATTGAATGTCATTGTTCTTCATTGTGAGATGCAATCGTATGCATTTATCTAGATTAATAACATAAGTAGATTAAGTATGTTGTGTTTCTAAGGTTTTGTTCGATAGTTTTGTTCCATCATATAAGATTGAAGGATTGATGTTTTGATTGGAGTGATTGATTACAGCATAAGGATTGCTTATTTCGACTACTGTTCTATTTCTGAATTGTTGTTCCATTTATTTGTTGTTTCATTTACTTGTTGTTCCATTTATTGTTGTTCCATTTATTTGCTGTTCCATTTATTTGTTGTTCCATTTTCAATTGTTGTTCCATTTCCAGATTGCTAGTTTGTTGTTTCTTAAGGACAGTCTCAGGCTGTAGTGGGCCTCAGCCTCTGCTACTTGGCTCCCAGACCTCTGGTCTGCTCCCATCAGCTATGAAAGGGATGTGTTATTGCTACCAAGCCCTTGGCTGATGTGCTGTTCCATTTCATTGCTATTTCCTTTACTAGTTGTTTCATTTCTATTCATTAAGAAAGGTCTCAGGCTGTAGCGATCCCAGCATCTGCTACTTGGCTCCCAGACCTCCGATCTGTTCTCATCAATTATGGAAAGGATGGGTTATTGCTACTGAACCTTTGGCTGATACAATGCTTGGTGCGATTTGGTCTTCTGAAATAGTTAAGTTGTAGAGTTGCATTAACATACTTTTGTAGCTTTTAAAATAGCTGTACTACAAGCATTACTCTGGCAAGTGCTAAGCCTCAGACTGAGACACTCTTTGAAATAACCAGATGTTCCCGGATTGATATATTAATGTGAGGTAACTAGAGGCGAAAGAGACCCTTCTTATAGCTCTACATTTTGGCGCAGTTGTCAGGGAAAGACTGTAGCCATTTTTCTTTTCCAGAGTAGTGTACGAACCTGCTAGGGAAGAATTAGGTTTTGAAAACGGAAGGTAAGAACCTACGTGCGGAGCATGTAAAAGCCCTGCTCATCTACCCGCTTTCCTGCAGATTTGCTTCTATCTGCTTAAGACTTAGTAGTTAAATTGAGTGCATGACTAAGCAGAAAAAGCCGGAGAAAAATCCCAAACCGTTACCAAAACTAGAAAAAGCTAAGGGACCGGCGACCCTTGGTTGATCAAAATACATAGACGAAATCTATAAGAGAGCTGAATCTCAGCCTTCAGTAGGACCCAGGAAAGTGACTTCCAAACAGCCTACTAGTTCCCTTCAGGCCTCAGGCTCACCATCTGAAGCTTTTGCTGAGGTGCATAGTCAGACTGACGAACAGGACTTTCAAGAAATTGAAAATTCTATTCCAGAACGACTGCAGGAAGGGAATCTCAGTAATCTTTGTGAAGGAGAAGGGGAGACAGGGGAAACTGGGGAGCCAATATCTCCTCCTAGGATAACTCAGCCATTGAATAGCCCAGACAAAGGGAGCACAGTAAGGATTATTATTGAAGATACCCTACTTCCTCAGACAGAAATTCCAGATAGAGGAAGTGCTATTAAAATTGTTCCTATTGAAAACATTCCCCCTCAACCTAGGAATACCCTCTTAGATCTTCCAGAAGGTTATTGGCATATATTTGACCCGATTGCTCAAAATCCGCCAAACACCCAAACCTCTACATTACAATACCCCATAGTGGATTCCGCAGCAAATGCTCCTATGAAAGCAATCCCCCTTCAACACATTCCTACATTTAATGGACTTACATCAGATGATCCTGATGCATTCTTATTCGAATTTGATGTGCTATGCAGGGGATATGATTACACCACTAACCCCCAGAAACTAAAATTGTTCCCTTCCACTTTGAAAGGGGCAGCTTTAAGATGGTTTATGGGATTAGATGGTGCATTTATAAATAACTGGGAACAAATGAAAGAGTCTTTTCTAAAAAAATACCAAGATTACTGTAGGTCTAGAGAGCTAAAAGATGAAATATTTCAGATGATAGCTAGACCAAATGAAACATTAGAGGAATACGTGGAACATTTCTAGTATAATCTACAAAGATCCCCTTATGCATCGTTGCCTTTTCCTGATAACGTGTTGAAACAGCATTAATAAGGGGCATGAAAGAATAGTGGATTGAAACATTAAACATTATGGGGAAAGGGGATATTTATCAGGACAGTTTTGCTGACATAATTGATTTATGTATCAGGAGTTCGAGAGGCAGTACACGAATCAAACCAGCAGAACATGATCGATTTGCACGGGAAAAAAAAATTCATCAGAAGGAGTAACACGTGTGGAAATTGGGAATTTATTTGAAAATTTTAAAAATGATATACTAGGAACACTAACTACACAACTGGATGTTTTGCAGGCTAAGGAGAAACAAATGGAGGCATAACAGAATTTGGCAATCTTTTGCCCAGGTGCAGGAAGAAGCATAGCCATAAGGAGTTCCCACTAGATACAGTTCAGACATGCGCCATTTTCACAAGGGATCACTCTACAGAAAGTTGTCCCTCATTACCTGGACTGAAAGCGGTATATAAGGAAGCAGAAGAAGAACTAGAGGTAGTATATCTACTTAACTAGCGTCGTCAGTGGCACCCGCGACAAACTGGTATGTTTTCAGAACCAGCTTCTTCTTTTCAGTATCCGTAGTACAATACTCAATAGTATAATACATGGCAAAGTCTGTTTCAACCCCCATTTCCGAATTGGTCATCACAGTCGTACCCTTCTGCAAACCCATGGCTAAATTAGAAAAGCCAATCTGGCTGGTTGAATCCTCCTTATCCCCCACCATACTGGCAGAACAACCCATACCCACCACAATGGACTCCCCCCACTTCACAAGGTTCAGTCTGGCAGAATAAATGGTAGAGACCAACATAGCAGCCAGTAGGAAATATTCCTTTTCCTCAGCCTACACTGCCAGCTTTACAACAAAACCCCCAATCTAATCTCAGTCCCCAACTCCCAGCCTAGCCCAGCTCAATCCCAACCCAAATAACAGACTGGTCCAAGCACTCCAAATTTTAGAAACACCAGAAGAAGGACCTGATCTGAGGGAGTGCAATGATCTGCAGCTAAGATTTGGGTGTATTATTCAAACAGAGGGAAATAAAACAGTTCAGATTGAAGATCAGTTACCTAGAGAACATCTGTCACAAGAAGAGGATGCAAATAGACAACAAACTCAGAATCAAGCAACTACATCCTCTCCCTCGTTCCCAGAACGTTTAGTTATACCTCGACCTATACAGCAACCTAATTTTGACATTCTGGGAGAATTACAAAATTTGTACATAAAAATCCCATTCCTTCAGGCCATTCAAGACATCCCGATATACGCTAAAACTATTAAGGAATTGTGCATAAAAAGACCGAGAAGCAATGTAATAAATAATCCAAGAGTTCAAGTAGTTGGTACTTTATCTGACCTATTATCAGGAAAGGAAACACCTATTAAGTATGAAGACCCGGGAAACCCAATAGTAACTATTCAAATTTATGGCCAAACCTTAACCAATGCCTTAGTTGATCTTGGAGCTGCAATCAATATATTGACCACTTCCACTTGCCAAAAGTTAGGAATTACATCTGCAGAACCCACTTCAACTTTGCTGGAATTGGCTGATCGATTGGTGGTTAGGCCGGGAGACATACTACATGATGTCATGGTCTCAGTTTATTCCTGGGAATACCCAACTGATTTTCTGATAATAAATCCTAAAATCGGACTAGATGGACATCAATTGATCTTAGGAATACCTTGGCTCGCTACTACCGATGCCTATATCGGCTGTCGGCAAGGAAACATGATCATAACCAAGGGGGCGGATATCAAGAATTTAGTACTATATCCCCCAGCACAGCCAAGCATCACATAGTTTAAACTAATAGGCACCTTGTATCATATCTTACTGACAACATTAGATCTCCATTAACTATACAAGAAGCACTAGAGTTCAAAGATCAAACAGAAGATGATGCCATCAACAAATTTATTAGTCAAACTGAACTCACATCTCGTACCCAGTGTCATATGATAAAAGCATCATTTGATAACGAAGTAGAGGAGGAACCTCTGAAAGATGTGCATGACCACACAATCCCTGCCACTTCAGTTGCGCATAGTAAAACTGTGGAAATCGAACCTGGGAAGACCTTAAACATTAACGCCAACCTTACACTTGAATAAGAAACAAAACTCATCCATATCTTAACAAAATATAAAGATGCATTTGCATGGGATTACCCTGATATGAAAGGAATTGATCCTCAATTGTGTACACACCACATCTACATATAAAATGATGTAAAACCTGTTAGACAGCCTCAGAGAAGACTAAATCCTCATCTAAAAGAAGTAGTAAAAGCTAAGCTCCAAAAACTTTTAGATGTTAACTTCATCTACCCTATCTCTGATAGTAAATGTGTTTCCCTGCTTGTGGTGGTACCAAAAAAAATGGGAAATGGAGAATGTGCGTGGACTACAGAGAACTAAATAAGGCAACGCAAAAAGATCACTTTCCTCTCCCGTTCATCGATCAAGTATTGGACACTTTGGCAGGTAGGGAATTTTTTTCTTTTCTTGACGGCTTTAGTGGGTATAATGATCCAGATTTAAACAGGAATGCAATAAAATACAGAGATAACCATATACACAAAGATGCAGCGGAAATAATACTTCATTTCATTAATGGAAAATACTGAAATATGCTTACAACTGGAAATAGAAATAAACCAGCTAGGGCGATGGTAGCTTATCTCTGAGAAGAGATGTGTGGGTACATGCCTCTGAACTGTGTTACAATGAGGCTCGAAGGCCTATTTATTGTTGAGAAACAATGGAAGAACCCTTCACATTCCAAAACCTAACCCTGGAAGATGAAACGCCAAATTGTGGGCCCCGTTTTTGGGTAAGTTGGTACATCAACTTCCCGGGGTCGCGAATTGGTCGTCTTATCTCTGTTTGACGCGCATGATAGCCCGTTGGAAAGATCTCTCTCAGGACTATGACGGAAAATATGATTTTTAGGCAAGAAAAATCGTTCGCGGTAGATTTCCAAAAAATCGTCGTTTAGGGCCTCAAAATGGCTCCGAAGTTTAGGACCCGAAAAACTGCTAAAAATAGTAAATTGTGCTATAATTAAGGAAACTGAAAAAAACTGCACGAAGCACTTAGAGGGGATCCAAGTCGAATTAGCGGGTGGCCACCAATATTCACTTGGATCATTCCTCCCCCCTTAGGAAGCAATGGTCCCCATTGCGTTGAGTTCCTCCATGAGATGAGGGAACTTCTGCTGCACTTGGTCCCTGGTGAGCCACTTGCCTTGGTGAAGGAGTTGTCCTGCTTTGACAACTCGATATAGCTGGATATTTTGCTGGCGAGTGTGCTTGATCTGTGTGTCCATGATCTGATCAGTTGCAGCTTGTTCCATGCAAGCTGGATTTAACTCTGTGGGTGTGAGTTGTTCTGCAATGTCGGACGTGTCTAGTAATGGCGGAAAGTATGGCCGAAGGCGGTCGACATTGAACACCGGGTGCAGGCCAAGGAATGGGGGAATGCTGAGCTCAAATGCATTGTCTCCCACAGCCTTGGTAATGGTGTAAGGGCCATATGGGAGTGGTCTGAGTTTCCGATAGGCTCCGGTAAGGCGTTCCTTTGCAAATGCAACCAGACTTTGTCACCCACCTGAAACTTGTGTGGCACCCGATGTTGATCATGTCGTTGCTTGTACTTAGCATTAGATTTCTCCAGAATGTCAGGGACCTGCTGGCGAATATGTTGGATGTGCTCAATGAAGCTGTTTGCCTTATCTGTTTCAGACTGGACATGAGCAGAATGAATTCATGTGAGTAGCTGCAAGTGGCATGGCCACGTCAATGGGGCATAGTGGCTGGAATCCCAAACCCACCTGAAAAGGGCTATGGCCAGTGGAGCTGTGAAGAGCTCGATTGTAGCTGTGCTGAACATAGGGGAGGCTCTCGTCCCATGTGCGTGGATGCTTTGAGTTATACATGCGCAGAATGTGCACAATCATCCTATTGACAACCTCTGTCTGGCCATCAGTTTGAGGATGGAAGGCTGTGGACTTCGTGAGTTTGGTGTCCAGCATTGACCAGAGACTGGACCAAAATGTGCTGAGAAACCCACTGTCCCGATCTGAGATGATAGACTATGGGATCCCAAAGTGCACCCACACTCGTTCAAAGAAGAGTTTAGCAGTGGCTTCTGCTGTGATATTTTTCTTGCAGGCCATCATAATGGCCATCTCTGAGAACCTGTCGACGACCACAAAAACACAGTCATTTCCATGCTTAGTGGAAGGAAGGCCTGACATGTAATCCATGGAGATGGATTCCCAAGGTCAACTGGGGGTAGGCAACGGGGTATAGAGGCCGTGCTTCTTAATGGCTGGTTTGGTAATGGCACAGGTAGTACATGATCGGATGTACTTCTCAACATCCTGTCGAAGATTCGGCCAATAGAAATAGTTTTGCAGTACTGCAACTATTTTCTCGACCCCGAAATGCCCAGCAGCCCGACTGTAGTGTGCTTCCCAAATCATCTTGGCACGCTCGCTTGAAGGAACACAAAGGTGACCGAGGTGGCATAATAGGGCATCCTGGAGGTGAAAATCTGGAACATGCTGACCCTCCAAGAGGTTCTGGTATGTGTGGCTGAATTCCAGGTCGCTTTTGTAGAGCAGTGGCCAATCAGAAGTCTCGTGCCC
>APFE031376895.1:91808-196754 GCA_000404065.3 Pinus taeda
ATCGGGTCTCCGACTCTGAGCCAGTCTCCTACGACTTTGGAAGCTTTCGATGGGAGAGAATCTCGTCCCTATGGTATTATTCAACGATTGCCAATCACTTTAGAAGGAAAAACCATTAAAGTAGAAGTCGAGGTTGTTGATGCAAATCTTACTTACAACCTCTTTCTGGGCCGGAGTTGGACGTATGCCATGTGTGCCGTGGCTTCATCCCTCTTCCGTGTCATCTGTTTCCCTCACCAAGGGAAAACTGTCATGGTATACCAGCTCTCCTTCTTCGGTTCTTCTTCTGAAGTAAATGTGCCTTTCGTTGAACATACCTCCGTTCCTCTTGAAAGTGTGGGAGTCGGGCTCTTCAAAGATCCCGCCCTCATGGGTGTCTTCTCCCTCCCACCTCCCAACCTCGCCTCTATCAGTATGATTTTGGTTCATTCTGATCCTCGGGTCCTCCCCCCCATCGACCAGATAGAATCGTGGGCGAGGAGATGTCGTTGAGTTCCGCCGAGCTCAACTACATCGAAATCATTGTTGTATCGGCTCCTCCTGCTGAACCCGCTTCTTTAAGCAGAGCTCTTGACTCATATGACTATTCCCATGGCTAGGAGAATGGGCTTCCTCGGATCCATTAAAGGAGATATTTCCTTCCAACGAAGCCATCATAGAGACCATGTCTCTTGAGGAACCTCCGTGGTCCCATCTTCACCATTGTTCGTCGTTTCTCCCTACCCTCCCAGAAACGTTGGCTTGTCTCGAGCAGTTTGCTCCGTGTTTCCCTTCACAACCTCTTCATATGCCCATCCAGATCTATCAAGCATCGTCTGAAGGGAATTTGGGGAACATTACATAGACCCAACCCATGGACATCTCTGTCAAACCAGGGATTGTCGAGAACATCTATATAGGAGTCACTTGCACTCCTGAGGAGATTCAAATCTACATAGCCCTTTTTTGCGAGTTCCGTGACATATTTGCATGGTCTTATGAAGAGATGCCCGAAATTGATCCAAATATTGTAGTGCATGAGATACCTATGTATCCAGGTGCCAAACTTGTTCGTCAGCGTTTACGCCCTGTGCACCCCCGTAAGGCCGCAACTATCAAAGCGGAAGTTGAAAAACTTCTTAAAGTTGGTTTTATTTATCCTATCCCACTCACAGATTGGGTCTCAAACATTGTCCCTGTAGATAAAAAGCAGGGTACTATTCACATCTGTGTCGACTATCGCGATATTAACTGAGCCTGCCTGAAAGATAACTACCCCACACCTTTCATTGACCAACTCATTGATGAGTGTGTGGGCAGTGAAATATATTCGTTTATGGATGGCTTTTCTTGCTACAACCAGATTAATATCGTGCCCGCAGATCAACACAAGACAACCTTTATCTGTCCGTGGGGTACTTTCGCTTACAAAAAGCTCACTTTCGGTCTTAAGAATGCCGGTGCCACTTTTCAACATGCGATGTCTTATGCCTTTCACGATATCTGGCACATCATACAGCCTTATCTAGGTGACCTTCTTGCTCATTCAGCTAAGCACTCAGACCACCCGTCACATCTTCGCGAGATTTGTCTTCGTTGTCGACAGTACAATATCCGACTAAACCCGCATAAATGTGTTTTCTGCATTGATTCTGGCCGACTTCTCGGGTTTATCGTCCCCCGAGAGGGCATCCGCTTGGATCCCGTTAAAGTCGAAGCCATTTTGAATCTTCCTCCCCCTGCTTCTTTGCGGCAAATGCAGAGTCTGCAGGGTAAAGCTAATTTCTTACGACGATTTATCCCGAACTATGCCGAAGTGGCAAAAGGGTTCACACAGTTACTTAAGCGTGACACCCCATTTCGATGGGATGCCATAGCTGAGGAGTCTTTTGCACATCTTAAAACTCTTCTAGTTTCCGCCCCTTTGTTGCGGCCCCCGAATTATCATCGTGATTATACACTATATTTGGACGCTGCTGATACCACCATCGGTATGGTTCTGGTATAGGATGATGATGATGGCATCGAACATGTTATTTACTACCTTAGCCGCAACTTGTTAGATATGGAAACTCGATATGCTTATGTCGAGAAGTTGGCCCTCGCTACTGTTTGCGCCATTCAATGATTCTGTCACTACATCTTGTTTCGTACTACGATGGTGATCTCCGATTGCGACCCCATGACTTATATTCTGTCACGACAATTGCTGGGGGGAAAATACTCGAAGTGGATAGTCATCCTGCAAGAGTTTGACTTGGAATTTACTGCTGCCAAGTCTAAGAAATCACTTGTCTTCATCGAGCTATTGTGTTCTTTTCCATCCTCTATTGCCTCCTCTCAGTTAGAGGATTCCATTCCAGACGAAACTCTCTTCCTCATCAACACCCTCTATCCTTGGTACGGGGACATTATTGTCTACTTGCAGACGTCCTCTTTCCGTCCCGAGACCTCTAAGGATGCTCGTCGACAGATCCAACATCAAGCCCAACCATATCGCATCGTTGGGGACACCCTGTACCGGCTCGGTGTCGATTCTGTTCTTCGCCGATGCTTGACCTTCGAAGAAGCTGAGAGAGTTCTGAATGACTGCCACTCTGGTGCTTGTGGTGGTCACATGTCTGGATATGCCACTGCACAGAAAATCCTCCGTGTTGGCTATTTCTGGCCCTCCATTTTCAAAGATTACATTCTTATTGTCCGTTCATGTCATGAGTGCTAGATTTACCAACGGAAGATGCGTGCACCCCGTGCTACGCTAGATCCTGTTGTAACCATCGGCCCCTTTGCCAAGTGGGGCATCGATTATGTGACCTGCAACCCTCGCTCGGTCAGGGGGCATGGGTACATCATCGTTGTTGTAGATTACTTCACGAAATGGGCCAAGGTGATGCCTACATTGTCAGAAGACGGTCACACCGCGACGCAATTCTTGTTTAATCATGTTATTTCGCGGTTTGGATTATCACAAGCCATCGTCACTGATCATGGAAAACATTTTCGTAATCATATGATGACCGAGTTAACAACCCAGTTGGGTCTTAGGCATGATAGTTCAACTCTGTACTATCCTCAAGAAAACGGTCAAGTGGAAGCTGTGAACAAGGTTTTGGTCACGATGCTTCAAAGAACTGTTGGCATGCATAAGTCCAATTGGCATCTGATGTTGTTCTCCGCTTTGTGGGCCTACCGTACCTCCGTGAAGGACACCACCGGTTTTACTCCTTTCCAGTTAGTTTACGGACTGGAGGCGACCCTTCTTATTGAGTGTGAGATTGCTTCATTGAAGATAGCCATCGAGTTACTCCCTGATACTACTCCGGTAGAAGAGAGACTTCTTTACTTAGAACGGCTGGATGAGACTCGTCGTCTAGCCTCCCTAGCTATTGAAGCTCAGAAGAAGTGAGTGAAAACTCACTTCAATAACGCTGTTAACCCCCACTCTTTCATTGAGGGAGATCTAGTACTGCTCTATGATCAAGCTAACGATAAGCTGGGGGCAGGAAAACTCAAGCCCATGTGGCATGGGCCCTATATTGTGAAAAGAGTTTTACAAAAAGGTGCCTATGAGCTTATAGATTATGAAGGTAATCCACTGGATAGGCCCCGAAATGGGCTTTATCTCAAGAAATATTATGCATGAGTCCAGGCACTCTCTCTTTTTGTACATACGTTTGCTTTCAGCGGTGTGTTGTGTGTGCGTGTTTATTTAGTTTTTATTTCAATATGTCGAAATGGTTGTTGCTTATTGTGTCTTTTGCTTCTTGAACAGATGTCTGGATCGCGTTACGTTGGTTTCGCTGATGGTGCTTCCCACAATACTCGCAATTTGTCATCTGTGGCATGGGTGATCTACGATCCTCATGGTGAGTTAGTAGATATTCAAAGGGTGTGTCTGGGTTGTACGACGAACAATGTTGCTGAATATAGTGCTGTGATTGGATTATTAGCTGAGGCAATTAACCTCGGCATTCGCACATTGGTTTTAAACTTGGATTCTCAACTTGTAGTCCACCAGCTCAACGGATGTTATTCCGTCAGAGATCATCGCATTTTAAGGTTGTATTTACATGTTAAGTTATTAGAAAGGGATTTTGATTTCATTACTTATCAACATATTCCAAGACGACTTAATACATTAATCGATGCATTAGCTAATTATGTATTGGACAGACATTTGCATAATATGTGAATAAAAATAATACAAGAAGCATAAAATACAATAAAGCATAAAAACATGTATATATATATATATCGTGTGGCGCACCGAGGCGCTCAAAAATAAGTGTACATGTCTAGATAGAGCCTGTGTTCTTCGTACATATGAGACACATGTCTCTCAAAAAATCATCAGTAGGGAATAAAGACCTAGATATCTACTCTGGTGGGTTGTGCTCCCTATGGGTCGCAGCCACACGTGCCACCCGCCTCAAAAGGTGGTGCAGCCTAGGCTCTACCCCCACTGTATGGATCTGAGCTGCTATGGGGACCTCCTCTATCCCCTGGTAGTCTGGTATCCCAACCAGCAAACCCTCGAGGTTCCGTATCATGGTCTCTATCGTATCATCTCTCGGAGGAGGCATGGCTAGAGCTCTAATGCCCTGAGCATCCCTCCGCGCCTCTGGGGCCAAGCTAAGGGGTCTCGGCGATCCCACATCTGCATAACATAGCGCTTGTCATTAGGACATGTACATGAAAAAATAAAAAACATCATAAAAATAAAAATCAAAAAATGAGATCAAGTGTCTTACCACCATGGTCCCACTACTCTCCAGCAGGCAGCAGCATGTCTGGATCTCCACGGAAGTCTATCCCAACATATGGCCAGTCCGCCTCGAAGATAGTCTGCCTCTCCAGCCACTCTAAGAAGTATACTCCCCATGATACTGGTCGACCGCCACCTCCTCGTGGCATGACTTGGCCCCATCGTGTGGCCCTCGTCTCTCGGGGGCCCCTAGGTGGGTCCAAGACCATATCTTGTAGCTATAATGCCAGCACCCGCTCCAACATGAGTGGGACTAAGATCGACCTGTAACCAAACTGCTTCGACTCACCTCTTCGGCAATTGGTCAGTTGTCTCTTCATGTTCGTTGTTACTGCTGCTGCCCAGTTGAATATGGTTGGGTTCAAACATTTGAGAGCCAAGCGGAGGTGGGTCTTCGAGGCCTCATGATTGGCCAAGGAGCCCGCTGCCCGAGTCACCATAAAGAGTATAGTCCGAACGACGATGTCCTCCACCGTAGGAATTGCCACCTTCCCGCTCCGTGACTTGCGCGCCCGAGGGCACATCTGAGCCATCAACATGTCTAAAGTATCACCACTGGGTTGCTGCCCCTCCAAAATAGGCATCTCACCTCGGCATGACAACCCGGTCAAGAAATAGATATCAGTGTAGTCGAAGTCGATATCATGGCCTCGGATCAAAAATTTCCCATCAATGGGATTCCAGGCCTTGATTAGGAACTCCAGAAGGTTAGGATGTGCTTGCAGACACAGAGTTAGGAAGAATTTGAGTAATCCGCATGCCCGCATTGCATTTCGGCACCCAGCATCGGAAAAAGCCGCTATGTCCTTGTTATCATGAGCACGTTATTGCCAAACGAATGCCATTATGCCTTGCATGATCAAAAAATCTCATTAGGTCCCTATTCATAAAATTTTACACGTTCATTTATTAAAAATTGTGTTGCGCAGCGTCAGCGTGACTGTTTTTAAAACAGTCGCGCTAATAATGGCGCTCTGTGTTATTTTTTACCGGGTCAGCGCGGAAGCAGATCACTTTTCCGCGCTAATCCGGGGGTGGTTAGTGTAAATTTTTCCCGATCAACGCGGACCCGATAGGGAAATCCGTGCTGACCGAGAGCGGAATGAGCTTCAAAAAATCCGCCCAAACCACCACTTCCCACCGTTAAAATACAGCAAAAATACTTCAAAATGGAGCACAGGGAGAAATGAACCTACCTGGTGCAAGCTACAGGATCTTCGATGCTCGTACGGGGTGGAATTTGATTCGTCAACCTCATAGCTCCAAAGCTCCAAATGGTAACAATGGTAAAAAAATTTGGTTTACCCTCCTATTTATGGTAAAATTTTGAAATTAAATATTATTTTAATCCATATCGGTTTTTTATAGTGGTTTTCTACCATATGCTTGGTTTCGACATAGTTTTACTATGTTTTAATGCATGCTATCTATATCATTTTGAACAGGTTTACGCGTGCTATTTTCCTTGTGCAGATTGTCGCGCTGGTGGAGTTACAACGGTTTTATACACACTTGGTTCTGAAATGTCGGCTTTAAGCTCTTTTTTGACGTGAAATAAGAAAAGATAGCCGAGTCTTCCTCTCGCCTCATCAAAAGAAAAGAGAGGCGATCGTCTTTTAAAGCTCTTTTTCCGACCGTTTAAACTTAAAAAATATCGTCGGATTTTTGTCGTTTCAAATCCGTTAATGGTCATGAAGCGACATGGTTTTGATTGCTTTTTTACTTTTTCAGTTCAAAGTCACTACTTACGAAAATTACTCCTGGTTCGTAATGGCTGGGCGGTTCTTTCGAGCATAGTTTTATACTTTTTCAGGCTCGAGAGACAACTTTATGAAAAAGGACACCCTAGAGTTTCCTTTTTGCTATCTTTTCAAACTCTCTAAACATGAAAAGACGCTGAGCTTTTCCTTTGTCAGACTCGTTAAAACTTTAATGACATCGGGTTTCGTTGTGATGACGCATCTCAAGCATATGCTATCCCTGTCAAGCTTGCCTTCTAAAAATAACCGGGGTACTCGCCAGAAATAGTGGGGGAATAAAGGAACCATAATCATCATCGTTGGAAGTATGTTGTTCTTGAACATGGCACTTGTCTGCATTCTTGTCTGGGTGGGGACATCTCATCTTGTTTCGCACTTGCCTATGTGGGTTTGGGTTATCCTATTTGACCATTCATCTGCTCATCGTCTTGTCGTTATGACCACTGATCATTTGATATCAAATACTGCCAAATCCGCTATCGTGCCACCGATATGTTCAAGAGAAGTTGACCTCTACAGAATACTCAACCTCCCTCTGATATCTCACACAAAAAATGTTATCCCTACCTGTCTCATGTCAATGATGTGGGAAATGTTATGGCCCACCTTCGATCAAGATCACTTCCTGTCAACTTTAGCTCATTATCCAGGAAGATGACCTAGAGACTCCCTTCAGGTGCCTTAGAGCCTGCATGCCTCAATGGCAGGTTCTTTGTGTTCGATGCGAGGTTTTCATCATTGGCCTCCGATCAGACGATTCTACGGGTGTTCGACACCGGCTCACTGATTCACACGCCGTGGATTGTACCTATAGTACCTTGAGGACCATTGTCATTATTGATGGTACCTCTCGTGTCTATTAACAGTTTTCATCATTGACTGGTAATCAGATGATGTTCTCGCATGTTCAACTTCGACTCCTATATTCGCATGCTTGAACTTGTACTGTGTTCGGGTCGAGTTGGAGCGCAAGACCCCGGATTGTGTATATTGAGATCCGGGTTGCATTTTGTGGATTATTGTAATCACTACATGACTCATTCATTGGATGGCTACGACCATGCCTGAGTCCATTCATTGCTCCTCATCGGATGGTTGCGTTCATACCTGGGATCCAGTTTATATGTACTCTATTATGGATGGCTACGCCCATACCATGTACATCATGTATTTGAGCTATCAGTTGTACTATGTGCAGGTTCTTCTTGGTGGTGTTCCAGTTTGGCCAGTTCCGTAAAGCATTTCATCCCTCCCACTCTCTCAGGCTTCATGCTTTAGGGGCATCTGTTACACAATAATTTGTCACTGTCTTCCTGTCAGTCTCCCTACTGTGTCATGAGACCAAATTCATTATGATCATGCTCTCTAATGTGTCCAAATGACCCACTTTGCCAAAGTTTCCTCTATCATCGCGACTGTTTTAAAAATAAACATGTTGATTGGCGCTCCTAAACAGACTCAATGCGCTGTCAGCGCGGAAGCACACGCCTTTCCCACGTTGGTCGAATTTCATGTGAGAGCGCACTATTCTTTATGTCCGATCGCGCTGATATGACTAGCCTTGTTATTTAGCAGTGATGCCAGCGCTCCAGTGCAGTTATGCACCCGCGATGATCCAGTTTGGGCGAATTTGTTCTAACAACCAACCTTCCAGATGACTCTAGACCTGGTTTTTGGCCTTGTAAATGTCACCCTCCCTTCTTTGGCATGTTTTTTTCGTCATTTAAGCCACCTTCGTTGGAGATAAGCTCATCCTCACACCATTCATGGAGACTCCTCCTATTTAAGCCTCCACCATTGCCATGAGCTACTAGTTGGGAATTGATTGTGTTTAGAGCATTGTTGATAGTATTGTAAGCTTGATAGGCAGTTGGTGTGATAAGTGTGGGATTTCTATAGTGCTTAAGGAAGGTTATAAAGTGTTTCCATATAGTGTAAACTTGTGTGAGAGAGAGAGTTGTCTTGGGATATCTACTTTCAAGGGTGAATGCTTGAAATACTTGCTGGCTGGACCCAAACAAAGGAGGATCTTGACGTCAGAACTTGGTTGTATTCTCTTTTGTCTTTTTAATAAGATAAACAACTATCATTATGGTTCCACTCATGTGTCTTTGATTATGATGTTTGAGTTGTATCTTTTCTGACCAGTACATAGTTGCATTTCCCGGATTTTATGCTTGTATTCGTCTTGTCCTTTGCTTGTGCAGGTGTATGTTCATGGAGATCGTGGGGATTGCGACCAGCTGAAGCAGAAGAACGGAAGCGACAATACTTCTACAAATATAAGCGTTGGATTTGAGGTAGGCTCTTATCTTGGAATTTATTTTGCAATTAGGAACCTGCGTGTTAGCGTGCTTGATTGTTGCTAGACCTCAGTTAGGCTAGAGGGATCACCTTTGTTTGCAGAGCGGATTTACCTACACAACACTCACTAAGAAGTTTACTCTTTCCAATTTGTATATAATTGTTTGAATTATTTTTGTACATATTTTTTTTTTACAACATATTTTTATTTTTGTCGTTCCTTTTCTAAAAGGAACAACACTTTTGATTTTTGTTGTTCCTTTTCCAAAAGGAACAGCACTTGTGATTTTTTGTTGTTCCTTTTCCAAAAGGAACAACATTTTTATTTTTTCCATTCCTTTTCCAAAAGGAACAACACTTTTGATTTTTGTTGTTCCTTTTCCAAAAGGAACAACACTTGTGATTTTTGTTGTTCCTTTTTCAAAAGAGAAACACTTGTTATTTTTGCTATTCCTTTTCCAAAAGGAACAACACTTGTGATTTTTGTTGTTCCTTTTCCAAAAGGAACAACATTTTTTATTTTTTATTGTTCCTTTTCCAAAAGGAACATCACTTGTGATTTTTTGCTGTTCCTTTTCCAAAAGGAACAACACTTGTGATTTTTGTTGTTCCTTTTTCAAAAGGAAGAACACTTGTGATTTTTGTTGTTCCTTTTTCAAAAAATAACAACACTTGTGATTTTTTTGTTGTTCCTTTTCCAAAAGGAACATCACTTTTGATTTCTGTTGTTCCTTTTCCAAAAGGAACAACACTTGAGTGTTTTTTCTATTTCTTTCTCAAAAAGAACAGCATTTGTGTGTTTTTGTTGTCTCCGAAAGAAAAGCACTCTTTGATTTCTACCGGTCTTTTTCAAAAGGAACGACACTTGTTTGATTTTGCTGAACAACACCGTTGATTTCCACTGATCCTTTCCCCAAACAAATAGTTGTTATTGTGCCCTTCCTTGAAAGAGTACTACTCATATGAATTGAAACAACTTGTTCTTTCTTAAGGACGCTGAGTGCCAATGTTCTTTTGAGCCTTTTTGAATACAGCTATCTACTTATGTGATGGAAGCAAAAACACAATATACGGAAATCAGTAAATCATAAATTGCTATCTTTATAAGTAATTTCCCTGAATTGGCGAAAGAACGTAGGGAAAAGATATGCTTATTTATCACCTTTGGTTGCCATTGTTCTACTAACTCTGTTTTGATTGGTTATCTCTATCATGCTGATCCCTTTTTACCACTTTGATTATCATTCGGCAATAAGATCAAAAGGTCAATACCCTCCTATTGGGATATTAAGACTTCTTCCACCATTCCTACTCTTAAGGAGTGTTGAGCCACCCTTTGTGTATAAACAGGAAAGGCTCTATATTAAAAGCAAGAAAAAAGAAGCAAGCAAAGCAGTTTTTTGTCAAATTGCAGGATAGGGAGTCTCATTACGAGCTGGCCTACCATGATCATCAAGATGGAAGTGAAGTGGCATTCCCACTAGGGCCACCACACTTGGGAAATTGTCCAAAAGGTATATCAAAATAAATCACCATTGGAACAGGAGGTCTCACCACGAGCTGGCCTACCCACTATTCGCTCCTTCCTCGTGAATGGCACTATGACTAACTAGTTACCAAGCATGCATAGTGGCCTACAGTTTTGACATTATTCAACATTTCCTAGCATACACAAAGGACTATGGTTCCCGGGGTGAAATAAATAACTCTGCCAAGGTTATGGACACCTGTCAGCAGCAGAGCTCTGTTAATGGTATTGAAGTTGTAATCTTTACACCAATGGATAAGGAGATTATATCCTTTTTTTTCTTATAACGTGATAATTAATTTAATTAACCAACCATATAGCGCATGACTATCTATTACCGCCAATCATTACGGAGCTAGTGACAGTGACCGCATGAGAATCGCTAATTATGGCAAATGTCTTATCCCCGAACTTCCATCAACTCACCGCAGTCACTTACGTATTAAAAGCGATCTAACTTTCTACCTCGATTTCAGTAATACATTGTTTTTGCGGACATGGCATATTTTCATAAGCTATTCCATAAAGGCCTCGCGGCAGAGAAAACAATGCTCCTTTATTTGATGGCTGGGACAGCCTATCATATTGCAGGGGGGGAGGTAACCTCATCATTCCCCAGAACACGTGTCAGCCCGTTATTCAAGAAGATCTTGTACTCGAGCAGAACATCACTCAACGGTATGATCATTTGAAATTTTTGTTTCCTTCTGCATGAGTTGCTGTGCGAAGCTATTTCCATTGCATACGCCGTTGCATTTGAATTTGAACGAGAAATACGCCACCAGCTTCGCTACGTCTCAATGAACAGCTGTTGTTCCTTTGAGAATTTGTGAGTGAAGCTATGGGAGGAAGGTCAGTCCGCCAAGAACCACAAACATTAACTGTTTCGGCTATAGCCCGAAGAATCCTGAAGAAAGCAGGATGGTTGACCTATCTCAACCGCCTGAAGGATTCTAATGAAACTGTAGCAAAGGAATTTTTACAGAACCTAGAGGAAGAATACTCCACAATAAGAGGAAAGTGAATAGAGGTCACTGACGACATAATAGCAAAAGTCACAGGACTACCGGCCACGGGACCAGTATGGACAATAAAGAAGGAAAGGCTGCAGAAGATCATGGAAATCTTTCAGGACGAGGGCCAGAGTTTGACAATCTGAGGAAAGGGGGTGCTACCAGCAACACTAGGAGAACCATGGGCAGAATTGGCGAAAATTATCCAGAGCTACATTACTTGCGAGGGCAGAAAATATGTGGTAAGACCACGACATCTGAAACTCCTAGCTGTCTTAAAACAAAAATGTTCTGTGAATTTACCTGCATTGCTAAATTCGCTATTGCATGATGTGGCACAAAGTATGAAAAAGGCACAACACATAGACTCTGTGGTTAGCCACCATGGATTAATTCGCTTGATAGTGAATCATAGTCTCACCCAGCAGCAGAGCAACTGGGAAGAACTAATCGACATTATCAATAAAGGGACGACCACATCTGGACGCCCGGAAAAACGAAAACAAATTGATAGTACACCCCGACGTCTAGAGAAATGAAAGAAGGACGCTTGCACAGAAGTGCAAGCTGAAAAATGAGCTGAAAAACAAGTTGAGAAACAATCTGAAAAGCAACCTGAAAAGCGACCCGAAAAGCGGAAGCATGACACCGGTACATCTGAACAACCAAAAAAACGTTGAAAGTTGGCGAGGCTTGCAGGGTTACAAGCAGAGCTGAAGAAACCCCGGGCTCGTACGAGCCAAGCAATAGAGATCATAGATGAGCAGTCTGTAGAGACAGATACAGAGGAAGCAGAAGTAGAAAATTCACCCGTTCATGATGAGAAGGTAACAGAAAATGTCGAGCAAGAACAACCCATTCCTAGTCAAAAGGAACCAGAGGAAAGTCCTGAGGAAATAAGGGCAGAAGAGGAATTGGCCCAAGAAACAACAGAGCCAAGCAAGGTTCTTACCCCAAAATAGCCACCTCAAGAAGAAAATCGAGAAATTAGCCACAGTACAACCCACAGCAAACAGTCTGTTGTTCTTTCTGAGAAGTTGATGGAAATAAGGGAATTACAAAAGGAAAAGGGGACACTGTTAAATGTAATAGTCAGGATTTGCCAGCAGATTAGGCTTCTAAAAGAAAGGCAAAGGGGGGAAGGGACCTAAAAAAGAAAAGGTTTGGCCACACCAATAAGACCCCGTAAGAACAAGAGGCGAAGGACCGGGAGCCGTTCCACTACTCAAAACCCTGATAGAAGCCAAACTGCTATTCCTTATGAAGCAGAAAGACAAACTGTTGTTCCAATTGAAACAGAAGGACAGACTGCTGTTCCTTTTGAAAAGTAACAGCAGTGAGCTAGAATTCGTGTTAAAATCGAAAAATATGATAAGATGGTTCAGGCGGAGGCACCACCTTCGGGAGTAATAAGGGTTATGAATTCAAAGCAGCGTAATAAGAAATTACAAGTAAAACTGCCAGCCTCCATGGATGCATGGAAAAAGTACCCAAAAACAAGAACCCTTCACCATCATTTGAATCAGGCCCAGCAAGAAGCAGAAACGCTCAGGGAGAAAATGGTCCCCCGTGAAAAATATGAGGAATTACAGCAGCAGTTAAGGAACATCAACCTGTCTGAAAGCCAAGCCTTCGAAGGATGGCGGAAGGAACAAGAGAAAGTTGCCAAGGTAACCCATATATTAGATGTAGTTATTAAACAAATGGATACCTTGTGTGCTCTATACAATGATGTCCTAGCATGTAGAGCCCCTGCCAAAAACTATGCCCTATTTCTAATGGAAAGGTACTTACAATTGAAAATTAAGGCCGTTAGGGCAGGTGCTCCCATAGAAATTAACACTGTAAATGATTTTATAAATTGTTGTAAGCATTATGGGGTAAAGTTACAAAGGTTATTGTGTGAATTTTACTTGCATAACCTTGTACTAGAACAAGAGACCGAGTTGAACCCTGGCCCTTTTGTTGGAGATATTCAATTACAAGCATTCATTTCATTTGCAGTTAATCAAATTGAATGGCTTAAAGCCTACAATGAATTTCAGAGACAAGAAAATGGATTAGATCTATGGGTAAGAGCTGAGCCTAGAGACCCAGAACAGTTATGGAGAAGTCATAGAAATCTCATGAGGACTCCGAGGGTGATTGAAGCATTAGGACCCATGCATGAAGCAATCATTCGACAAGGGCTTGAGTTCTTTGCTTCTATTAAAGACCCTGTCATTGAAGCAGCTAAATTTCGATATCGAGTATCTAATCCAAACATTCAGCTCAGAGAGCCATTTAAGTATGAAAATTTCAAGCTTGCTGCTAACCGATTCACTCTCTATGGCGAACTTGTTTTGAGGGCAGGGCCATCCTGGTTAGGATATAGGTTCCGGAGTCCAATCATTTGGCATACTGCACCCGGATATCAAGCCCTGTATGAGATGTCCGAGGGCCAGACAAGCCATTTCTTTGATCATCTAGTTTCGCATCATGGGTGTAGACCCCCACACGAGATTCCATCTCCAGCCTACTCACTCACTGCTCTACATGTCAACTACAATGTTTTCATGAGGCCATGAAAAAGGGTAAGCTGGGGGGTGTGTGGAGTACCAAGGAAGGTATGTTTCGATGGTCATTTTGGTATCTTTTCATTAGAACTCAAAATCCTTTTGCATGGGAAATTTAGATAATGATAAGGATTTATAATGAAACACGAAAGATTAATGAGAAACACTGATAATTGTCATTTCTATGTGCAGGAGGGAGGAAAAGCAGAAGGTGACCATTCCAAAAGTAAAGATAAGGATGAGCTAATTGCTATCCCTTTGTCGGGAGACTGGAAGCAAACCAGATCAAAACAGATCAACCCAAGAAAGGACGCGGAGATACCAGCACGGAGCAGAAAAGGGAAGAAGTGACGCAGTATTAATGATTCTGCGAATCCCTCAGGATCTTAGATCCTGAGGGATCGCTATTTTATCTATTTTCTGTATCTAGATGTCTCCGCCATCTTCCTTATAAAAGGGATAGAACTATTGGCTACAAGGGGGGAATCCTTTATGTAATTTCTTTTAAGGAAGATCAGGACTATGATCTTTATGTTCTGTTGAAGACTTGAGTTCCTATAATTTTATTGCATGCTTTAATACATACTTGTTCACTCTTTTATCTCTGAGCCTAGATCTATATTAAGTGGTGTACCCCTGGAGGCTAAGGGCCCGGCCCTGGAGGACACTTGCTCTTGTACCATTACGCGTGGTTTCCGTGTGGTTTGTGCATAGACGTAATCTGGTAATCTACTATGGTTTAAGAATATTCTATTACATGCTCTGTTATGATTAACTCGTCTCGTGTTCCTGAACTTTATACTGATGCTGTGTCATTTTACCAATTCCTTGAGTATTGATTAATCTCTACAGGACATTGTCACTCTATTACAGAATTCATCACGATTGTGTTTAGCATTACAACAAGTTACCTTGAAAGGTCTGTTTCACATGATTATTGAATGTCACTGTTCTTCATCGTGAGATGCAATTGTATGCGTTTATCCAGATTAATAACAGAAGCAGATTAAGTATGTTGTGTTTCTAAGGTTTTGTTCAATAGTGTTGTTCCATCATATAAGATTGAAGGATTGATGTTTTGATTGGAGTGATTGATTACAACTTAAGGATTGCTTATTTCGACTGTTGTTCTATTTATGAATTGTTGTTCCATTTATTTTTTGTTCCATTTACTTGTTGTTCCATTTATTGTTGTTCCATTTATTTGTTGTTCCATTTATTTGTTGTTCCATTTCCAGATTGCTAATTTTTTGTTTCTTAAGGACAGTCTTAGGCTATAGTGGGCCTCAGCCTCTGCTACTTGGCTCCCAGACCTCTGATCTGCTCCCAGACCTCTGATCTGCTACCAAGCCCTTGGCTGATGTGCTGTTCCATTTCATTACTATTTCCTTTACTAGTTGTTTCATTTCTATTCATTAAGAAAGGTCCCAGGCTGTAGGGAGCCCAACATCTGCTATTTGGCTCCCAGACCTCTGATCCGTTCTCATCAGTTATGGAAAGGATGGGTTATTGCTACTGAACCTTTGGCTGATACAATAGTTGGTGTGATTTGGTCTTCTGAAATAGTTAATATGTAGAGTTGCATTAACGTACTTTTGTAGCTTTTAAAATAGATGTACTACAAGCATTACTCTGGCAAGTGCTAAGCCTCAGACTGAGACACTCTTTGAAATAACCACAAGTTCCCGTATTGATATATTAATGTGAGGTAACTACAGGTGAAAGAGACCCTTTTTATAGCTCTACAATCGGTTTGTGTTTACCTTAGATACTTCCTTATTTTGATAACTTCTAAGGAAAACTTATGAGTGGTAACATAGTGGCAACCATACTAGAGAACTCAAACCCTCAATCTTAATAAACCTCTGAGAAAATTTCAAATTTTATTTTGAACCTCTTGAAGCATTTATTAGAAGTTATTTACAAAATTTCAAAAAAATAAAGTAATTAGAAAAGCTCGAAATTTTGGCTTCAAGGAGAACTCACTATACTAGGGCCAATCGAGATCCAAACCCTACCCTAGTAGTGGATAACCCCAACCTGATTTTGAGAAGATCCGAAAGATAAGAAATTTCAATCAGTCCAACACCTTCAATCAAAGCATATTCATTCCCTGATGAGTGGATGTTTATGGAATACCTCCCCTTTTATGAGTTATTTGACCTTTCCCTATTTAGAACCAAGTCTGAAAGTGCACTTGATGACATATTTCTAGATCTAGAGTTTATTGTAGACCTCAAATTCCAAAAGGCAAACCAATAAATTGATGAGTATATTCTAAATTACCCCACGTCATCCCTTACTACCGCTAAGATCCCTGAGCTTTCTAAACTAGTGTAACTACCCTTAGTTCACCATTATTCCCTCCCACCCCTGAAATTAATTCCTCACTTCCATTTATACCTTCACTTCCTTTCACTTCCCTACCAACCTACTATTACCCAACAATCACCTATTACTCCCAGTTCTCCATCAACTTTTGTATCATCTCCTGGTACCCCAACCCCACTTCTTAGCCCTGCCCAACTTAGAGCAATGGCAAATAGATATGCTCCTCTTGTTTCCTACCCCACTTGGTGCCATGCCACAAGATTACTGAAACAAAATTGTCCAATTTGATGGCATAAGACCTTATATAGCACAACATCATCTAAACAAAATGACAGACTACTTTGAATTGCATGAAATTGATATTGGAGATGTTCAAATGAGACTTTTTTCTTAGACTCTAGTTGGTGATGTAAGGAAATGGTTTAGATCGTTACCTGCTAATAGCATAGATAGTTTAGATATATTTTATCAACAATTTTTAAATAGATGGGAAAAGAAAAAGAACCCTCTATAGATCTTTTCAGAATATGAAAACATTAAAAGAGGACCAAATGAAACAGTCTAGGATTACTACACCAGATTTAACAATATATACGATGCAATACCAATCAATCTTAGGCCCACACCTAACTTAGAACTGATAAAATTTCCTCGTGGTTTGACATTAATATGGCATTCCAACTCAGAGAGAGAAATCCCCCAACTTTAGAAGACATGCAAAGTGTAGTAGTTAGTGTAGAAGCCAGCTTGCTGGAAAAAAAGAGCTAGGGTTAGGAATGAAAGGAGAGGATCTACCAAAGATGAAGCCTCACCTTCTGACCTTAAAATAGATGTTATAACCAAGGGTGTGGAAAAATTGATCAATACGATAGATAACATTGACAAGAAACCTCAATGGGATAATCAACAAGCACCTCCAGTGAGAAATCAAAACTTTAGAAAGAATGAGAATCAAAGTACTGGAAAGAATGGACTTGACCAGAATATTAGGCCTACCTTTTAGGAAAACTATGTTGAAACATCTCATTTAGATGACCCTAAACAAGACACACACATTAATTTGATGGGATTAGATGATGAGGAAATTGTTTTCTTGACCCAAGATGAGTAGGAACTGCATAAGCTGCATCAATTGTAGACCCAATCTAGAGAATCATTTGATTATAAACAAGGGTATGATTCTACTATTTTTGAAGTACACAAACAATACAATTTAAGTAGTAAAAAGAATTTGGACACTCCTGACCAAACCAAGAAAACAGTGCCAAATCAACCCAAGAAAATCAAAACATCTCTCGTTGCTAAAACTCTTCAATTAGCCCTATACCAAACCAAAATCCTCCTGGTCCCACCATTGTAGATATAACCCATGACCATCCCCCTAAGGATCAACCATCCACTTCCATCACCTCCAAGGAGATAGTGGAGAAATCTTCAAACACCATATTAGAAAATCCACAGAAAAATACTTCAAATGCAGAAAAAGAAGAACAACCTATTCCAATTCCTTCTATGAAAATTCCAAGCACTCAAATAGAAAAAGCCCCTTTTCCTTTCAATTTGGGAGCAAAGGTAGCTAAATCAAAAATTTTATTTCCCTTAATAGAGTTGATTAAAAGTGAAACCAATAAGTCTCAAATAAACAAAACCTTAAACTTTGTTGAGAATGAAGACTCTGTCAACTTATTTGATGATCATCCTGAGCTTATATTCGGTCATAATGTTAATGGAAAACCATTAGAAGGAGGGACACCACCCTTTTATATTGACCTTAGCATTCATGATAAAATCTTACACAATGCAATGTTACATTCAGGGGCTTCACACAATTTAATGCCTAAATTGGTTATGGAAAAGTTAAACTTGGACATTACTAGACCTTACAAGGACTTATTTTCATTTGACTCAAGTCAAGTAAAGTGTCTAGGGTTAATCAAAGACCTATGTGTTTCATTAGTACAATATCCTACTAAGACCATTCTCATGGATATAGTAGTCACTGACATCCCACTTAAATATGGCATGCTATTATCTAGATCACGGGGAGCTAAAATCTAACGATCTTTTCAACTTGGCATGTCATATGCCACAATCTCACTCTTTGGAAAACCTAAAAAGTTGTACAGAGAGACCCTAATGAAATATGTGGTGAGTAGCCTGGATAGACCTCAAAACTTTCCTATCTACTCCCTGCATTCGGACATTGATTCTTTTATTTTGTATAATGTTGAACAAATGCAACAAACCACTTCAAATAGTATTCTTTCATAACCAAAAGAAATTGTAGTTACAACTAAAAAAGAAACGGTCCAAACTCAAGAGGTTTCCCATAAACAAGATAATCAAAATGCAGCAAACAATGAAAATTTTCTTCCCCGTGATAGTGAAAATTAAGAACATTAGATATTATGGCACCTTGATTTTGATGGATCAGTTAATAAGTTAGGAGTAGGATCAGGAGTGTGGATATACAATCTAGAGAATGATCACTCAGAGGCCCATGCTTATAGACTGAATTTTAAATGCACTAACAACATGGATGAGTATGAAGCACTTCTTTTAGGTCTTAAATTAGTTTGGAAGCTAGGAGCTATAAGAGTTTCTGTCATGGGAGACTCTGAATTAGTGATAAAATAGATCAAGTCTCTATATATGACCAAAGACGCTAGATTAAGTTGTTACAGAGGAACCATTATAGAAATACTAAACACTTTCCTAGAAACCAAGGTTGATGTAATTCCTAGGAAGCATATTATGCAGGCTCATAGTTTAGCAATGTTTTCCAGCACTTGTAAGTTACCATTTCAACCTAACCATCAGTACACTGTTGAGGTCAGGCATAGACCTGCCATCCCAAATAACTTGAAAAACTGGCAAGTATTTGCTAATGAACAACAGATAAACATTTTTTTAACCTTAGAGGAAGAATTTTTAAATAGTAATATAGATACTGACATAACATTAGATCCTGATTTTAAAGGTGAACTAGAAATTAATGAAATAGAAGATGAAAATATAGATAGATTCCATCCCACTAAATTTACAAAATTAGATGTAGAAAACCTAAAGTAGTTCAAATTGATGAGATAATTAACGAAGACTCTGAAATCATTAACTCAAAGACAACTTTTTTCCGAAAGGATTAACGCCTTTGGAAGGCTTGTTTGATTCAAATGATGTCCTTATAAAACCAAAGATGGAACACTTAAAATCTGATATAGAGGAGTGTAATATAGGCATTAAGGAAAATCCAAAATTGATCAAAATTTCAAAGTCCTTACTTCATACCAAAAAAGTGAAATCCCTTGAACTATTAAAGGAATTCCAGGATGCCTTTGCTTGGAGTTATGAGGATCTCAAGTCCTATGACACCAGCATCATACAACACACTATCCCATCAAAAGAAAACTGGAAACCTTTCAGGAAGAAGATTAGGAGGATCAATCCCATCCTATTGCCTTCTATTGAAAAGAAAATCCAAAGGATGTATGAGGCCAAGATAATAGCACCAATTAGATTCTCTGATTGGGTTTCAAATTTGGTGCCAACAAGGAAGATAACTGGTGAGATTAGAATTTGTGTCCATCTCATAAATCTTAATAAAGTTTCACTCAAAGACAATTACCCTCTCCCTAAAATGGATCATATCTTACAAAGGGTAGTAGGGTCAACCAAAATCTCATTATCATATGGGTTTTTTGGTTACAATAAGATTTTAGTTCACCCAGATGATCAGGCTAAAACTGCATTTACTACTCCTTGGGGCACATTAACGTATGTGAAGATGCATTTTGGATTAAAGAATTTAGGGGCCGCTTTCCAAAGAGCCATGGACATAATGTTTGCTAAGGAAATTCATGACTTCCTAGTAATATATTTAGATGACATCACTGTATTCTCAAAATTTGATAAACAACACTTAGATCATCTAAGGTAGGTTTTCATCCAATGCAGTAAGTATGGAATTTCTTTGAATCCCAAAAAATCCTTATTTGGGTTAGAAGAGGGAAATGTATTAGACCATATAATCTCTAAAGATGGTATCCGAATAGATCCTACAAGAATTGAAGCCATCTTACCGATACAACATCCTAAGAGAATTAGGGAATTACAAGCCTTTTTAGGGAAAATTAACTTTCCTAGGGGATTTGTTTCTAACTTAGCAGAATTAATTAGATCATTAAACAATATGTTGAAAAAATATTCGACCATCAAATGGACCATTGAGGCTAAGAAATCCTTTGAAGATATTAAGCTAGCCTTAACAAAAACACAAGCTTGGATAAGTTGAAAGCTTGATAGAGATTTCATTATATTTTCCTTTTCTTCTAAACACACAATTGCTACACTCCTACTGCAGAAAAATGATGATGGTTATGGACAACCTATTGCCTTTTTTATCAAAGCCCTAAGAGATGCCCCCTTAAAATACAACATCATGGAAAAGCAAGCCTTTCTTTTGGTCAAGGCTATCAAATATTTTAGAGTTCACATTTTATATTCTCATATAATAGCCTATGTCCCCAATTCAGTAGTCAAGGATATCCTAACTCAGGATGGTCCAGATGGAAAGAGAGGGAAATTGATTGCTACTATATTAGAATATGACCTAGAAATAAAACCAACAAAATTAATCAAAGGCCATGGTTTAGCCAAGTTCATGGCTGAATCGAATTGTCAAGGCTTAGATATAAATTTTATTGCAACAATCGATAATGGAGAGGAGATGGAAACTCCACCAATCAGCCAGGCCTTTATTGAATCACCTTCGTATCCTAACATTATATATGTTTTACAAAATCTACAAGCTCCTCTTGAATTATCTAGGACCAAAATAAGATTTTTAAAAATGAAATCCTTAAAATTTTTCATCTTGACAATGCTTTTTTTTTAGGAATCATGAAGGTATCCTTCTTAACTATTTATTGAAAGAAGAATCTAACAAGTTGTTACATGAGTTTCATGCAAGTGACTGTGGAGGACATATTTACTGGAAAGCCACTGCTGACAAAATTCTTATAGCCAGTTTCTATTGTCCTATTTTGTTTTCTGATGTAAAGAAATTTGTAACCTCCTGTCATAAATATCATATTTTTGAAGGAAAGAAAAAGCTTTTACCCCTGCCCCTAAAACCAATCTCTGTTGAAGCACCTTTTCAACAATGGGGTTTTGACTTCATTGGTGAAATCCACCCACCTTCCTCTACCCAACATAGATGGAGCCTCACTACTACAAATTATTTTACCAAATGGATAGAAGTCATACCATCAAGGCAAGCCATTGACACTGTTATAATAACCCTCCTTGAGTCCAACATCCTATAAAGATTCGGGTGCCTAACGGAAATCATCATTGATAATGCAACAACTTTCAAATCTAGAAGAATGATTGATTTATGTAATAAGTATCATATAACCTTGGGCCACTTCACATCTTATGACCCTCAAGGAAATGGACTAGTAGAATCCTTAAAAAAAAGTCTTGTAAATATCATCAAAAAATTATTAGAGGATAACAAGCAAATATGGAACAAAAAGCTAATAAATGCCTTATGGGTAGACAAGCTAACCCCAAAGAAATCTATTGGTACTAGTCCTTATCAATTAGTTTATGGAATGGAAGTTTTTTCCCCTCTTCCTTGGGAACATCAGTGATGAAGTTGCTCCAAGAGTTGTAGGTTGAACCAAATGACATCTAAAGAATAATCAACCAAAAAATTCACTTACATCAAACTACAGAAGAACTGTACATCAGATCTCAAATTGTGCAGGAAAGGATCAAGAAGGATTTTGATAAAAGGACTAAAACAAGATTCAAGGAGAGAAGATAAAGGTAAACATGGGAAATTTGATTTCCTATGGAAAGGCCCATATATCATTTATGCTTTTAGAGGTATTGGTGTTTTCTTCCTCAGAGAAATGGATGGCACAAAAGCAGAAGGAGGGCGAGTGAATGGTCGAATGCTCAAACACTATATTGAAGCTAGTTACTGATTTCATTGATCATTTGTGCATACTTTACTTTCAAATGTCTAGAGTTCATTGGATGGTGATTTATGAAGTTGAAGCTCGAAGAGAAGGCCCTAAGCCTCAAAAGTTTTACTGTCATAAATAGTAATAATGCAGAAACATGAAAAGGAAAAGTTACAGGGTAACATCACAAGAATTCAAAAGGCCATTGGCATACAAAGTTCTTGACATTGCACCAGGAAATGCCATCCCCAAGTGGAGCCACTGTTAGGTTCCTATACCAATAGGAGTCATAAGTTTTGAATGCTTGAGATTAAACCTGTAATATGTACATACTTTTTCTTTCTGCAAATGTTTTCCATATTCAAAAAATTAAAATATGTAAAGAGGGTATGTCCTAAAAGAAAAATCAAAGGACAAAAATAATAAGAAAAAGTCCTAAAAAAAAGTGAAAAATATGAACCCCAAAAAGGAAAAATACCATGAAAGTGAGCAACTCAAAATGCCACTACTATTTACTTTTATGCATCATAATGATTGTGTGTGGTTTGTAATATTTGCTGCGATCCATCATAGTGAAAATGTTTAAAATTGGATATTTCATGTTTTAAATCTCATGTCTATAGATAGAGAATAAAAAACTGACCAAATTGTTTAATCTTGGTGGATAAATAGATAGGTAGAGTAAGTAAAAGGAGCTCAACTGTTTAATCTGATTCCTTGGAAGTAATAACAACAGATTTAGTTAGTCTACTACTGTAAAAAGAAAGAAAAATGTTTGATAAGGGTTCAGTAACTCAAATGCACCCTAATAAAGAGAAGTTAAAATGGTAGGATGAGTAGATGGGTAAGTAGAAGAGATGTTGCAAAAGTATGATCATTGATTAGACAAAAGCATATTTATCATTCAAATCATAAAAGTTCCAGATATACATGAAAAATAAAGCATGAAAATGATTTACAAAGTCAGTTAATTAACTTTCCCCATTCATTTTACCCCTTTCCTTTACTAATTTCCCATTATATAGTTCTAAGTACTTGAAAGCCCTATGTCAAAGAGGCTCAGAGCATTTCTCTAACTTTTGGAGGGACCAGACCCTCAAATCAATGATTTAGGGTTAACAAGTACCAAAGTCCCCCTACAAAAAGTCATCCCCCCTTCAGTTCATTCATTTTTCCTAATAATACTCTCTTCCTAAGGTTAAAATACTTTTACCTAGGAAAAGTATTTACCCCCCCACATAAATAATTTTCTAGAAAAAAAACCCACAAAATCACACATTACCCCAAGTTTGATGTTAACATGTGAAAATGCATTCAAAGTCATGAAAAACATTTACTTAGGGTATTGTGCCCCTTTCCACTCATTTTATTAATTACTAATTTTATTTATTAAATCCCGTAAGAAAAAACTCTTTTTCCCCATATATATTTAACTCCCACATATTAACTAGCCCTATACCCTAGTTTAAAATATAAACTATAATTTCACCCAAACCACGAAAACCCTCTAACTAATCTATTTGTGATTAAGTTACATAATCCCCTGTTTAAACTCGTCGCTAATGATCATGATGCCTTAACTCCGCTCTAATCCTTCATTAACTCAAAAACCGTTGCACTTAAGCACCCACCAGGCCCCCCACTACCCTCCCTGCAACTTCCCCACCCGATCACCATACAATTGCTTCCCTCCACATCTAATGACCCTTATCCATTTCAGGTAGGCTTGACATCCGAATAATACCCACCCGAAAAAGTTGTTCTCCATCAGGAACCCGATGCTACATGTAGTTCAATGTATGCAATCGGGCGACGTTCCCCCTATAACACCGAATTCCCAAAAGTGGTGCGATGGAAACCACTTATTGCCCACCTGCTACATGATAAAATGACTACTATTCACTTGTACCCACCAAAATTGACTTTTGCACATAAAGCCAAAAATCCCCAAATCATTTGTTTTTATCGTTTTTCAACTTTAAACCTCCATGCACGCACTTCCAAACATTGAATTTGTCAACCTACATCCAATTGCACCCTAAAGATGCCACGGAGCACCCAGTTTTCTTTCCATCCTACTTACAGCCTTTTCAACCATTCACAATTTCTAGTCCCCCTGTTGAGAGCCAATTCTCCTTAATTCCAGGTATTTAAGACATAACACACTGGAAAACCCTGTCAATTTTAGAACCAGTTGTTGATTTTTCTTAGTTAAAGTAAAAAATTAATTAAAGAAACTCTAGCAACTCAAACCTAATATGTACTAAACCACCATTGCCCTAAAGGACTGAAAATCACCTCCCCCACTCTCAAATCCACAAGAACTGAGAATTTTTGCCCCAATTGCCATGGATGTTAGACCTATTTCCATTCCTCATCTAGACTTAGACCACCTCCCCATGGTTGACAAGGATTTCCAGATAAAGGGCACCTCTGTCCATGAATCCCCTCTCAAACTAAACTGTCGATACAAAGACCAATTCCTAAACCATGCTAATAAAATTGGTTTTTGTGAGTCCAATTTTACCAAGTACCAATTCCTTGAAGTTCACATTTTCCCATAAATTGTCCATTATTGCCATGCAAATTATATCCCCAATCAAATAGCAGTGATGTCCCCTACCCAGACCATACTTTTCACTATCACTGCTGAATCAATAAATGAGATGCTACAACTCCAGCCTTGCCAAAACTTGACTCCTCTCTCCATTGGAGACCTGTTGGACTTATATCCCAAACTTAGCCCTACAAGATTGGATCAAATAATCCAAACCTTCACTGAAGAAGAAAATTATACCCCAAAATATCCTCCTCCATATGTGTATACCATACTTTCCCCATTTGGCCAGGACATTATAGCAATGATATCTAGTGTCCTAGGTTATACCACCAGTGAGTATATAGACAAAATCATCCTCGCTTTCATGTCCATCTTCACTACAGGAAAGCCTCCTACTGTCAATTATTATTATGCAGAGTTTATATCCAATAGAATGCATGACCAGTTCCTTAGGATGAGTAATGAGTGAGTCTTCAAGTATTCCTCTATTTTATATCACCCTTTTCTATACTACCAAGCAGATAAGTTCCCATTTACTCTCCAGGAGCTTGAAAAGTTAGGTTTCCCTAGAGTAGTAACTTTATGGACTCCATCGATCCATAAATATCACTCTCCATATTCATATGCAGACTTCATAGACCTATTTTTACATCCCATTGTGACAACGCTAATAGGAAGCCCTCCTCCAAGAATTAGTTCCTTCTTTTAATAACTTCTATGGAAAACTTCTGAGTGACAACACTTGTGTTGATGACATGGAAACATGGACAATGAAGTACAAGGGAGCCCTGCTTCACTTGCCAAAGATGATGATGGCCAATGCAGTCGAGTTAAAAGCACATATCCAGAGTCAGATCTAGAACTATGAGGGCCTCCCGCAACTCATCACTAGCATACAGGCTTCCCATGCATGAGTATCCAAGAGCATGGATGTTGTGGTGTGCACACATGCAATCCAATCACTTGGGACACTCACCCAGGAAAAGACAAAGAAGTAGGTCCAACTAGAGCTTGAATCGTACTTCGACAGGTTGATGGAGATCACCGCCAGCCCAAAATTTCGTATTAGTCTAGACATCATGCACAAGTATGTTGTTGGTCTAGCCACATTGAAGACAATGATGTGCATGCTTTCAGAAAAGTTGGACAGAGGAGCCCGAGCAGTGTACCCAGATGCTATGGATGTAAGTGTCAAGTTTTAGACGAATGTCACATGGAACACACGGACACTATCAAGGACTACAAATCTTGGCATCAATATGTTATTTTTGATTAGCATGAGGACATTGAGAAATTGGACTTCTATAGTTGTCTAAGTTAGAGTGATGTCTAGTTTAGCTTGCTCAAGCCATTTGTTCACATGGGTACATTTGCATTGTAATGTTGATTCATTTCAAATGTAAGTCAAGTGTCAATAATGGATGTAACAGTCATAGAATAGGTAAAGAGTCATGAGGGTAGTTGAATGGTAATAAAGGGGAATGTCAAGGGTCACCCCACCCTTTGCTATAAATAGTCCCTCATAACTCATTGTAGAGGCTTCTGCTCAGCCAAGCTTCCGATAAGACTATCTTGGAGAGAGCTTGGACAGTATTGAACACACCTTGGCTTCTCCACTACATGAAGCTAGTTCATCTCTTTGGAGGAGAAGGCGAATGTGGCTGTAACATTCGACCTTTGGGGCAAGGTGGTTTACATGGACGTATTGTCTAATTGGAACTTGCACTTCTTTATATAATAAGAGCCAACATGTTTTCACGGATATGTTGTTATTGTAGTTGGACTGTTCCGGTTGCTTAGCGATGTATGTTGTTTAACTTACGTAGTTGTGTATGAAATTATTTATATAAAATTATATGAATCTTGTTGTAGACATGTTGTTGGTTTAATCATCACTTCAGATTGCTAGACTAACTTTCTTTCCACCTTGTGATGCATCTTTGCTCATGTGTTCCCTTTCCAGCTGAGTACTCTTACATTTTTCCAAGGGGCACACTCATCTCAATCCACCTATGTTAGAAACCTCTCATACGCCTTCCTTGACTCACTGTAGCGGTCACACCCTTTCTACCAATAGAGTTATCTTACTTGCCTCTTTGTGACATCGTGGTCAAGGCATTTCTTTACGACCACTGCTGGGACTCCTACACCAACTAGTCTGAGGTCTAATAAGCACTTCTTATAGGGGAGATCCCCTTGACATGTTGGTGGGTCCAACACTGTCAATGCTAAGGAAGGAATTTAGGGTAATAAAATTACAATTATTATAAAGGTTCATGTCCCTCAAAGAGAAAATGATGTTACGATATTTTTAGGACTAGGTGGATATTATGCTTAGATTTCTATTGGATAGACCATTGTCAAAAGGAATTTGAAGAGCTCAAAGAAAAGTCAATAGTTGAACCAGCTCTGAGGGACCCAAATTGGGCTTTGCCCTTCCACATTCACACAGATGCATTAGAAAAAGTATTAGAGGAAACTTTGGGGTAACTGGAAGTTAAATTTCTCGATGCCATCTATTTCATTAGTAAAAAATTGTCTAAGGCTTAACTCAATCACATAATCACCAAAAAGGAGCTTTTTTTGTTTGTTGTGCATTCTTTGAATAAATTAAAAAATTACAATACTAGGTATCAAGTTTTTATGCACATTGATCATGCAGCTTGATGGGTCCCAACAATGGGTATCTTTTGGATTTCATTGTGTTATCGTCCATCCCTTAAAACTCTCATTTTCTAATGGTAATTCACATTTTTGCCCATAATATGCTTTGTAGGAATACTAAAAGGTATTTTTCATATTGTGTGACCTAATGTGCTTAATATGTAGGTCAAAGCATTTTTGGATATATTTACCATCATGGAAAATTTTAGGGGCTAATATTTGCACATAGGCTAAGTTTCGATGATTTAAGAAAAAATAGGATTTTTCCAATTTCTACTTTTTTATAAAAATGATTTGCCCAAATTTTGACAATATACAATTATTTTACCTCTAAAATCACCAACATTATATAGACAATATATACAAAATCATCATAAATTTGGATAATTTTACAAATACATCAATAAACATTTTATAGTTTTCATATTAGGGACTAGTGAGATTCGCCAATGTTTTTAAACTTCAAGAGAACTTTCCATTCATAAATGTTTCCTTGTTTACCATGTAGGGGCTTGATGGAGACACCTAGAGAGAATATAGGGAGGTTGACCACCTCATTAACTCCCTAAGACAACTTGATATCACAGAATCCTCTCCAACAACTTGAATTCACTAGCAGCCAAGGAAATCGAAGTGAATGACAAGGACAAAGGGAACCAGATCCACAAATCTCGAGAGTTCTCAAGGGAACATTTCTCTTTTAAATGGAGTTTCCTGTAAAACATTTTTGTATAAGTAAACCTGATGAAAATCTCATTAGGAATCAAATTTTTGTTGTAGTTAGGACTAGCTAGTGAGGGCTTGGTTCTTAACATTGTTATTCTTAACCTTCATTTGATGTATGAAACTATTATTTTCTATTAATGAGAAGTTTACCATTGATCTACATCTAAGATATTTTTCGAGGGCTAAAACCCTTAGGTTTGGGCCCAACCCATAGGCTTTAGTCACTCTGTTGTGTTTCCATAGTTTTCTTGATTGAAAGCTTTGCAATCATTCTCTTGATGCATGATTTTAATTTAAACAGGTACACAACAAATTATAGATATAACCATAAATAAAGAGATGCAACAAAACTTCCTTTAATTAATATAAAAGAATGAAATATGCTTACAAATAGTATGGAAATGAGACTAGCTCGGGTGATGATAGCTTATCTTTGAGAAGAGTTGTGGTGGCTACATGCCTTTGAACTAAGTTACAATGAGGTTGAAGGGCCTTTTTATTATTAAAAAATAAGAGAAACCCTAAACAACTAAAAACCTAACCCAAGGAGATGTAACACCAAGAGTTTATGGGCCCCATTGGGGTTAGTTGGGTAGCAAACTTCTCGGGGTCGTAACGTGGTCTTATTATCTTCATTTGACGTGCATGATACACCATTGGAAAGATCTCTCTCAAGAATATGACAAAAAACATGACTTCAATGAAATCATGGTAGATTGCTAAAACAACGTTGTCTAGGGCCTCAAAATAGCTCTAGAATTTTAGGGCCAGAAAAATTCTAAAAATAGTAAATTGTGCTACAATTAAGGAAACTGAAAAACTCAAAGAAACAATGGTTGGGGTCCAAGTGGAATTGGCAGGTGGCCACCAATATCCACCTAGATCAATCTTCCCCCCTTAGGAAGCAATGGTCCCCATTGCATTGAGCTCCTCCATGAGATGAGGAAACTTATATTAAACTTGGTCTCGGGTGAGCCACTTACCCTAGTGAAGGAGTTGGCCTGCTTTGACAACTTGATACAGGTGGATATTCTGCTTGTGAGTGTTCTGGATCTGCTATCCATGATCTAATTGTTGGCATTATGAGACAAGTGTTGTCCTTGATGGAAAATCACAAGATGACAGATTGTAGTGTAGAAGGTCAGCAACAAGGAATTGATGAACAAGACTACAAGAATGAAGAGAAAATACATATACGCAGGTTCATCATGACAGATCCATGTATACACGCATCTTAGTCGTTACAAATTTGCGTATGTGTATGCACACACATTCATGCAAGGAAAAGCGCATATATGTTGGAAAGCTTACCTTTGGTCCGTGGCGATTAGTCATTGGAATTTGAACCTATGGTTTTTGGACCAAGGCATCTCGACAGACGTGTTGATCCCTAGTATTGAGTTGATGGTATTGGTTTGTTATGGTTTTGGACCATGGTATTGAGCAAGGCCTAAGACTATAAAAGGAGAAGAAGATCATTAGGCAAGGGGATGTAGAAAATCTTGAATATCTGAAGAAGTAGGAGATCCAGTATGCAGGTTATGGGTTGCTTGATCTAAGCTAAGGAGAGATCTCACAAGTTGATGAAGAACAAGATCTAAGGATAAATCGGGATCAAATGGTTTGGAATGAACTATCTCTATATGGTTGATTATGCTTGTTCTAGATCTATATACTGACGCATGTAATGTTCTGAACTAGGTATAACTTAAGTTTGAGATAGCTGCAAGTCTTGAATGAATATTTATAGATCTATACGCGGGTTGGCTTTGGTAAAAGCGTGTATGTACGCGGGTTTGGTTTGTCCAAGTAGTGTACACCATTTAAGCTGTGATTTTCGATGATACAGTTGATTCTGAATATTGTTGCAGAGTTCAGTGTTTTTCTCTGTGTTCCAGTGACTGCTTTTGTTGAGAGGTTTTTAGTACTGGGTGTTGATGTTGCTAAGTGTTTGTGAGCTTCAATGATATTGATGGGTCCAGTATGAAAATTGGATGAAACTTGGCCTTTCAGATTGTAGTGTTGTGCTTTAGTGTATCTAGTCTGAAAATTGATAAAACGTGGTACCTGGAGGAGAGAAGATTGTAGGTCGGCACCTACATACTAGTATCTTAGCTAGTACAAGGACTATGGGGGTTGTAGCTCCCTTCCAGAAGAAGATGGAGAATGAGAGAGGGTTGTAGCTCTCTGCAGGTTGCAGCCTCCGTACTGGTAAAGGACTGCACCAGTACATTTTAAAAGAAGTTTCTTATTAAAGGAAGATAGAAACAAATTGCAGCAGGTGGTTTTCACCCACATTGGGTTTCCACCTTATATCATGGTGTTCATGTGTGCTCTTTATGTGTGATGATCTTCTGTTTTACTACTTCTGTTTACTGTTCATATGGTCAATGAAGTTCTGATGCATTAACTAAAGATCAACATGTAATGGATTATCTGATTCATAAATAATCTGGATATACGCTCGTTGCTTTAGTCACAGTTGCGTATACACGTGGGTTCACTTAACTAAAGTAGCGTATATGTGTCTAAGTATGGAATAGAAAAGTTTTACTAGTTTGATAATACTGATTAACTGCCCCCCCCTCTCAGTATTATTTCCAACAATTGGTATCAGAGCAGGTCCTTTGGTAGAAGCTTGATTGCTTGAAGGAAATCCGTGGAACAATGGGAAAGAAGCTTAAGAAGAAAGCACGGAAGAAGAAGAAGACATTTCAGAAGAACTATGATAGTGGGAGAATTGGTTGGGGATTAGGCGTAAGAAGCTCTTCAGATTCAGAATCAAATGAAGATGAACTATCAGGTATGAATTTGCTATCCTCTAATGTTCCAGCTATCCTTCCATATGGAAGAGATGAAAGTGATAGCAAAACAACTGAACTTGCTCTTATGGGTGAAGAAGAAAGGTATCAAATAGAGGCAGAATTTAAAAGGCTGACAGACAAAATAAGAGATCAACAAGATCTATTGAACAAAAGGGAATCTGACTCCAAAGAAGAAGCTACCAAACTGAAAGCCAATCTAGAGTTATTCAAGGCCAAATATCTAAAGTTGCTAAAAGACCATCAAGAGGAAGAAAGCAAGATAAGGAAATGTTTTAGGGATAAAAATCAAAAGTTGCATGATGAAGTCACATCTCTAAGAAAAGAAGTCAATGAAAAGAACACAAAAATCAAGAATCTCAGAGATAGATCCAGTGATTATGAAAGTCTTGAAGCTACGACCCTCTCACTAAAGAAAGAACTTGAAGAAGCCAAGAAGAAGAATAAAGATCTACTCCAAGGTATTGAAAAACAGGAAAACGAAGTTATCAGTTTAAAAGCACAACTGGAATGTGTCTCCAGAGTTCGTCAAATGCTGCAGGATGGGAATGAAGAACAAGAAAAGGAGATTCTCAATCTAAGACGTCAGTTAGAAGAAGAAAGAAATGTTGAAGAGAACGTGAAGAAATAGTATCTTGAAAAGGAAAAGCAACATCAAGTCGAGGTAAATATCTTGAAAGGTAAATTAGAAGAAAAGGATAAACTATTACGATTTCAAGATAGTACTAAAGTCTTGGATGATATTCTTAGTACTCAAAGGTCTCCTGCTATCAAGATTGGTCTTGGTTTTCATGAATCTGTTAAAGGTGAATCTAGTTCACAAGGAGAGGCAAGGATCTCTAAAGAGAAATCTAAAATGATCATCAAGGAAATGAGAGGTCAACCCCATCAACATTCAAGGAAAGAGACTCCTCAAAGAAAATCTGTTACTCCTCCAATGAATAATGTTGAATGTTATGTATGTCATAATCTTGGACATGTTGCAGCCGGATGCAGAAGAAGAATCGTTCAAGACCATCATGCAGAAAGATCATCACATTCAAGGTACTTTAATGGATATTGTTTTGCTTGCAATATGTATGGTCACAAAGTTGCTGATTGCTACAGGAGGAATATGAAACATGTAAGATGTTATGCATGTAACAAGCTTGGACATATAGCAAAGGATTGCAGGAAAAAAGTACGGACATCACACCAAAAGGAGAAATCATCAACACACTTAAAGATATGGAAGAAGAAGGAAGTTCAGTCAGAATGATGCAGCACCACACAAAGTACTCAGATGTAGCACAACACAGACATAACTAACTCAGGGGGAGATGAAAGTGTACAACTTCAGTGTCCTGAATCTCATACGCAAGTTTCATAAAGAGAAGTCGCATATATACGCGAGTTATACACTGCAAAGTCGCGTATATGACAGTATGAGGAAAGGTAGTGGGGACAGGCTCTGAAAAAGTATCTGATATGACTCAGTCCATTATTTGCTCTATTGGTTAGAGTCTGCTGAGGATGTGTGGAAATGTCTTGATTCTTGTAAGATGTTTTAGAAGTGTTTTGATCCTAACTTGATGATGAGGATGTCTTGATGCTTTTTGCTGATATATGCATGATCAGACCTAACAGTAAATAGATGGCATAGGTTGAGGGGGAGCATACGCTTTTAACAATGCATTGTTGGCATTATGGTTAGTAATCCTGGATGATGATGCTTACATGGCTAAATAATGTATCTTGCTATGATATGGTTATGAGTGGTTCATGATAAAATCTCATATGCTTCTAGAGGAAACATAGTTGATGTTCAGATCATAATTGTGGATTGATGGTGCATATATGATGATTACATGGTGATTTTCATAAGGATAAGGAGAATTACAAAGCTTGAATACACTACGTCATTACTTGATGATGATGAATCTCTCATATGCTGCTGTCATCATATGCATGAAGATCATATATAGTTATGATTCATATAATACCTGGTGATCATGTGGATGAGGATTGTTGATATTGATAAGCCTGGACAAAATCTTGAGCTCTAGTGCTGGATACACAAAGCTGGTAGTTGGAGACATGATGATGATGAGTTCTTATCTATATGTTGATGAATTAGTACTCCCATATGTTGATTGATGCAGATATTCCCAAGAGATGATACATGGATGATCTTGTTGATAAGATGGCTATACACATATGATATAATGCGAATGATTTTATGATGTGGTTCAAGAGGATGAATTGATTTCTATATGCAGACACACCTTGGTACAGGACGTTTGCAGGTTGCTGATCTGGAAATAGTTGTACGCGAGTTTAATAAAGAATATCCGTGTACATACACTGATTTGTTCAGAGAAAGTCGCGAATATGGAGGCTTGATGGATACCAGAAGGAGAAAGCTCTGGTTGAAGATATTCTGATGTGGGTCTAACAGAGACCATCCGGCACAGGTTCAGGGGGAGCAGATAATCTTCTAATAATTTATTGTTGGCATTATCTTAGAAGCTTTTGGTTCTTGTTCACAGTTATTCGATTTCAGGTAGAACGGAGGCATAGGGAGAACAAAAGGAAATCTTGGTTGTAGATCTGAATGGTGATTGACAGTTGTTGGTGACATTCATAAGTCATATATTTCGTCTCTATGTCATGTATCTCTTTCTTATGTGGTATCTCTTTTATGGCATCAAGGTCATGTAATGACCTATTTTGGTTTCCCCATTATGCCTAGGATGATTGATGTAATGTAATTGGTTGTCATATGTCAATTTTTGATGTATCCACACTTGGTTGGGTGGATGATCCCCACTTGGTTGGGAGATGGATGTATGTATGAGTATTTGGTGCTAGGAAGGTCCTGTATGATGTATAGAGTCATTTTCTTCTTATAGAACACCTTTTTGTAGACCTTGCTTACAGTCAGGGGGAGCATGAACAATGCTCTTCAGCAAAGCAGAAGATTTCAGCAGGTATTCAGGAGGAGCATGGACAGATTGGTACACCTTGGCATATACAAAGGGGGAGCTCATTCAAAGACTTCGGCAAGTACTCAGGGGGAGTATATACTGAACAAAATGCTCATCTTGGGAAGAGAATATCTTGGTCCGCCCTTTGCCCTTGATGTCAAAGGGGGAGAGTGATTTGGTGTTGTTGCCTTCAAGTCCAAAGGGGGAGATTGTTGGCATTATGATGCATGTGTTTTACTTGATGGAAACCCTCTCATAGAAGATCATCTCACTTACATATAACTAGATGAATCTACAGAAGAGATATCAAAAGCAACTGAATGCATGGGATGCAAGACAACTCAAAGGAATCAGATGATAGTTCTAAAGCGTGGCAAGTTAGCTTTGCCATCAAGTCCAAAGGGGGAGATTGTTGGCATTATGAGATAAGTGTTGTCCTTGATGGAAAACCACACAGATGACAAATCATAGTGCAGGAGGTCAGCAGCAAGGAATTGATGATCAGTCTACAAGAATGAAGTCATGATTATATATACGCAGGTTCATTGTGACAAAGCTGCGTATACACGCAGGTTAGATGTTACCAAGTCGCGTGTGCGTATGCACACACTTTCATGTGAGGAAAAGCGCGTATATGTTGGATAACTTACCTTTGGTCCATGGAAGTTAGTCCTTGGTACTTGAACCTATGGTTTTGGACCATGGTACCTCGTCAGATGTGTTGATCCCTAGTATTGGGTGCATGGTATTGGTTTGTTATGGTTTTGGACCATGGTATTGAGCAAGGCCTAAGACTATAAAAGGAGAAGAATTTCATTAGGCGAGTGTGAGAGAAAGTATTGAATATCTGATGAAGGATGAGATCCAGTATGCAGGTTATGGGTTGCTTGATCTAAGCTAAGGAGGGATCTCACAAGTTGATGGAGAACAAGGGATCAAATGGTTTGAAATGAACTATCTCTTCATAGTTGATTATGCTTATTATAGATCTGTATACAGATGCATGTAATGTTATGAACTGGGCATAAGTTAAGTCTGAAATCAGTACAAGTCATGATTAAATATTTATAGATCTGTACGCGGGTTGGCTTTGGTAAAAGCGCGTATGTACGTGAGTTTGGTTTGTCCAAGTAGCGTATGCACTTTAATGCATGATTTTGATGATACAGTTGATTCTGAATAGTGTTGCAGATTTCAAGGTTCTGCTCTGTGTTCTGGTGACTGCTTTTTGTTGACAGGGTTCAGTGATTCAGTATCGGGTGATTCAGAGATTGATAATGATAGTGTTGATTGATTGTGTGCTTCAATGATATTGATGGATCCAGTATGAAAATTGGATGAAACGTGGCCTTCAGATTATAGTGTTGTGCTTCAGTGTATCCAGTCTGAAAATTGATGAAACGTGGTACCTGGAAGAAGGAAGAGAAGGTTGTAGCCTTCTGTAGGCCAGCACCTACGTACTAGTATCTTGGCTAGTGCAAGAGCTAAAGAGGGGGTTGTAGCTCCCTTCCAGGAGAGACTGGAAAATGAGAGAGAGTTGTAGCTCTCTGCAGGTTGCAGCTGCATACTGGTAAAGGACTGCACCAGTACATTGTAAAAGAAGTTTCTTATTAAAGGAAGATAGAAACAAATTGCAGCAGGTGGTTTTCCACCCACATGGGTTTCCACCTTATATCATGGTGTTCATGTGTGCTTCTTGTGTGTGATGATCTGTTCTGTTTACTGCTTCTATTTACTGTTCATATGGTCAATTAAGTTCTGATGCATTATCTAAAGATCAACATGTAATGAATTATTTGAATCATAAATAATATGGATATACGGTAGTTTATTTAGACACAGTCGCATATACATGCGGGAGCGCTTAACTGAAGTAGATTATATGTATCTAAGTATGGAAATGAAAAAGTTTTACTGATCTGATAATATTGATTCACCCCCCCTCTCAGTATTATTTCCAACACCTTGTTTGAGGAAAGTCCACCCATAAACAAGCCCAAATCACTCCAGACCTTGACACCTGCTCCTCCACACTCTTGGATCGTAATTCAGTCACCAAAAAAACCCTAAAAAACCCTCAAATCCTTTCTGGTTTCACTCCTTTTCATGTAGCTAATACATAATAGGTCTCCTTCCTTCAATTAGCTCTTCTTGTGTTGTGTTGCTCACTTTGGATGAGTGAAATGACACTCTAATCACCTAATATTTATATCCAATATGAGGGCTCCAACAAAAATTCATCGTAGGGCTTGACAAGTTGTCATAAGGCTTATTAACATAAAGTCGAACTTGACCTTGTGCCACCATGCCCACACATAACTTTCAAAAATTCATAACTCCATTTCTACAACTCAAAATTAGATGTTTTTTGATGCGTCAAATTCATCTCAATGAGTACTAACATCCTCACCCATCACATGTCAAAATGTGTCCATGTTTTTGGCCCAAACAATGATGGGTGCAATGTGAAAATTCCTAAACTCAAAATCCCTACTACAACAAGTAATTAAGCTTCTCCTATTTGTTAATTACTGAACAAATTATTCACTACTTCCTACAACAAATATCAAAATAATACACTGCATCCTTCCCTTAATTAAATTATATATAGAAACAAGACACTAAGCAAGAAATAAAATACAACACAATGACATTGTTATTTTTGGAAAAATGTCCCTGGAAAAACCCAATGCGAGAAAACCGGTGTAGCAGCACTGAAGGTTTTTATTATCAAGCAGTATTAATTTTTGAATATAATCTCTGGATTTCTTCCCAATAATCCAGTTACGGATAATACCACTGAGAGAGAGAATTGTGAGATTACCTCGCACTATACTGGAAATACCAACTGATTCAACCCTTGAATGAACAAGCCTTGGTTGCCTTTGCATTATCCCAGGATCACACTATCTAGGGATTGCATCACTCTCCCCGACTAATCGATTTTCCTTTGAGATTAAAAATTTTACTCTCCTAAACTCACACCTCACCTTCCAGTTTCTAAAATCAAACTCTCCAACAAATTTATGGATTCCCTCTAAGCTTCTGCGTTGCCTCTGTGTGGTCCTACTTGGCCTTGCATCAACCTCACTAGCTCTGCGCTGCCTCTGTTGTATCTTTCTCTACCTTTTCTGCTGAGTATTCTCCGACCAAGAAAGATTTCCATTCGGATAATATCCCTGCCCCTCACTGCAAAAAGCTCACTTTGAATTTCTCTTCGACAACTGATATGTTTCAGAAATATGATCTTTTAAACTCTACTCCATGTGTTCTCCAAGTTCCCATCAATCCTCCTCTTATAATCCTCTTGTTGATCAATCAACGACCCAAATTAGATTCTAATCAATGGCTAGGATCATATTGAATTGATCTCCACCTTCTTCTAGAAGCTTCACCCATAATTTAGATTAATACCCATTAATTATTTTAATTTCTTAAGTTTATACTTAGGGACCCATTAAAAATAATTAATTATTTTAATAAAACTGTCTCTAGGTGGAAATTTCCAAAACATTTTCTATGTATTGGAGAAAGCATGTGTCTAAGCCCCTCACTACAAATTTTGAGACTTAGAGCACATCTAATGCTACCAGAAATCAACAGTCCCTCTTAGCAAAGAATGTGCTCTAGAAATGCAACAGGCTGGAGCATCACCCCGTTCCGTAACATCTCCTTCTGAGCTGATGATGTCTAACATCCTGTCCACCAATTATTGTGCAAATGCTGCATTTGTACTGTTGTTGAACCTGCCACTACCAACATTGCATCTGTGTTGTTATTGGCCCTGCCACTACCAACACTGCATCTGCACTGCATCCTTCTCCAACTGTTATTACTACTACATCAAAAACGGAAAAGAATCCCAAATAATGAACAAAATATGTTGAGTATGATGCATCTCATTGTTGGATTCTGACTGCTTCTAGTCTAGAGGATGATGAATCTCGTTCATTGCAAGACCACTATTCATATCCTATAGTGATGTCTTTATTTCAGGGCATCCTCAATTCCTTCTGCACTAACAAGATCCAGAGGTCTTTGTCATGCCCCGCATTGACGGGTGTGAAATCCAACATAAGTGCCAACATACCTAATAAAACATCAAATAAATTAGGATTAATTATTGGAATAATTAACTCACAAAAATATTCTACTTCAAAAGAGAAAAACAACCATGTAATGCTCAAGGTAAAATTTTAGTTAATGAACAAGGAACATTCTGTGTATAAGTTCCCTGTCATTATTCCTTCTGGAATAGATAATCCACCATATATCCACTTTCTATCATGTCAAGGTTCCAATGTTGGGCAAGTTTCAAAATAGGATGATGTCATATCTACCATCGGAGGTCATAATATAGTGGTTCTGAGTGCCTTAGATGTTGCTATGGTTGGACAAGATATAGTGTCCTCATACTGTTGTAACTAATGCACATAATAATATACAAATGCACATAATAGCATTGGAAAAAGCACTTAAGATGTTGGTTTCATCTCATCAATGAAGCACCTCTTTGCTATTGAAAACCATCTCTTAACAATGCCCTTGTGTTGGTATCTTTTCTGTAGTGTCTTTCATGGTAGCATCCTCCAACAACTATTGAAAATGCTGACATATGTCCTAAAAAGTGCACCATCTTACTATTTAGGGTTAGATCTCTTTACTTGAAACCTTTGACTCATGCAATATTCATACCATTAAACATCTTGGGCCATTGAAATTGTTTGCAGTAAAATTGGTTCCCAAGACATAGTTCCATCAAGTATTACATCATGACCTTTTTAAGGTGGTGACCAAAATAGATGTTGTTGAACCAGTCGACACTTATGCACTAGTTTAGAAGTTTCTGACAAGTCATCATGCCCATAAGAATTCAAAGCTTGATAGACAAAATATTTCTTCTTGAATGCATCTGCCTCTATTGCCACTGCATTTCTTGACCAAAATAGCCTTTAAGAATATCTTTGACTACAATACTTTTTCCAAAACCCATTCCACCCCTAGTGAGAAGAAGCACAAAGCTTCTCACAATGGGCATCCACCAACATTACTACATACATCTTAATAGTAATCCTTTAATGATTCACAATGGATTTCATTATGTCCAACATAGTAGAAAATCACATATATGTTGAGTATTTATAGCCAATTTAAAACATTGTTTTTTTTTAACAATATTGAACTAGTTCAAGAAAGCATATTTTATAATGTTTGATAACCATATTCCCCCAATCTTGATTATTTGGAACACTGCTTAACATTCTAAAATCTCATTGAGCATAAAAGCTTCACAGAAATAATGCATATTTTCATAAAGGATTTTACACAGTGGTAGAAATCATGATAGACCAAAGCTTCTGTGAATTGTAGTTACCATGTAGAACCTGGTCAATTATATATTTAAAGGGCTCCCAATGAAATGCAAAGTAGCTAAGAATGCAGTTGTCTAACTCAAGTAGAATTTGAGCATAAAGCAATTGGATCTCCTCCTTAGTACAAATACTAGAAAGATATGCATAGAGGACCTCTTGACTCTTGGCAGAACCACTCTTATCTCCCCTCAAATACTCATAGAGGTTGCATTTTCTTTTCTAGGAAAAGTAATCCCTTGCAATATTGAGCTTGCATTCCTCATTAGTGGGGGCAATGGAGAGGCTACTGATCTGACTATAGGAATGCCTCATTTATGTTCCCCATACTACAACAAATCTTTGTCTCTGACTCATGAATATAAGATATAAATCCATGATTTTCTCAAAGGAATATGGCAAGGATCTCGTATCCACTACCTGAGGAGGAGAGGAGGGATATATCATCATGCAATACCTTGCTAACAACCTGAAAGATCCTACTTCTCATAGTATTGAGTTAGTGTGAGTCTAAATCTCTCCAAATACCCATCTTGAATATCAAGATGATTGTTAATTCTTGCACATGATATGTGATCAAATATAGTTACTATTGTAGGCATTGCATGAGCAGATTCAACAACACATTCTACTCCATCTCTGGAAACTAAAAGCCCTATATAAGCCAAAATGTTGCCACCCAAGGTTACCCGAGGAGTACCTCTTGTTTATTTCCATATATTTTATCCACGACGCAATAAAAGGTTATTCCCATAGCCGACAAGCTCGACCATTGAGTGGCTACTATAACGCCGTGAATTACTGCTCAAAGTTTTTCTGGTGTAGCTGTTCTCTTCGCAGTAGTATGAACATGAACTCCAGAAATACCTACTATTCCCAAGGGTAATTCCCTTCGAAGCTGTAGCTTGAAATTTTGTGAGAGGAAAAACTCTTTCTGATGCAACCACTGTAAATTTCTTTTGTTTGTAGTAGGCCAAGTTTCATAATAATAACTTTAAAGATGACCATCTTTGCTATATAGTTGGAACAAGTTCATATTTCTATTTGTGGCTTTCAGTGATCAATTTTGGGCTCTTCCATGAAACAATAGACATAATTGATGGCATAACAAATACGTGGGTTAGTTGATGTGAGATAAATTAGATTACGAACCAATTGTTTATATATCATCTCATTTGTCAGCTTTAAAACAATATAGGTTGGCGATTTCAAATCAACCTCCATCAATATTGTAACATATTTTCAACCCACCATATGGAATTTTTCCAACCAAGTTTTGGTGTATATATATAGTTTTAATATAGAACAATGCATTTCTCGAGGCATACCCTAACCTATAATTCATTTTTTAAGATAAGAATGTCATGGACAAGAACCATCAAAATCCAATGTTATTTTATACTGCAGCCAAAGGCTAAGTGATATTATGATTTTTCTATTTCTATCTTGCATGTGTACTAGAACAATATGCATTTGCACCTTAATATTGCTTGATAATCCTTTGACTCCATCTCTATAGTGATTCCAGCATCATTAAAAATTTCACCCCTATAAAACAGTGCATCATGAAGCTTGTAAACTTGTTGTAGTTAGTCCCTTTCATATATCCATGAGTCAATATATTATATAATGTACATGGCACAATTTGGAGACAAACCCATTCCAAGCATATGATCCAAAGGTTCTCTGGCTGGCCCACACAATACTTATAAGTTATAGTCCTTTAATTTACCATATAAATCTACTAAATAGATGAACATGTCTTTTTGAAAGTTTGGAATCCTCTTCCTTCAAGGCTTGATGAAACTGGGTAACTCTCATACAATTCTAGGAAAATCATCCTAGTATTCCCACAACAAAGTCTCATTGCCATTTGTCTCCATAGCATAAAGTAATTTAGCCTTTTCATCTCTACCTCCAAATATACCTTTCTCACTATTCTTAAATCTAAACAACTTGCTAAAAAAACCACATCATCCTTATGCAACATTTTGATAGTTTGAGTCACTTGATTACTCTGAATACTCTCAGATAGAAAACCACTTGATGAGGGGATTTGGAAGAACATTCCCATACTCACTACAACAAAAGATGTTTATGCCACGTTGAATATCCAAAGATCTTATGATAATGTCGCATATACTAGGACAACATCTGCTTTGAGCTTGTAATTTTGTCCTACTCTTACATACATGATTTTTGCCATAGAATTCGAAGCATCTATTTAAAAAGCAACCTTCTGTCCATTACAAATGTAAATGGTTCTCTTATAGGAAAATAAATTGTTTATGGCAATATGTCTATCAGTTGGGTAGTTCCCAAGGTATTTTCTTTCCTTGTCAAATGTCAGGTCACCTATTTCAGCACTAAGGGTTGCTAATTCTTTATCCTATTGATGATGCTCATGAATATGATAGGAATCTTCTTTCAGTGTATATGTAACCATATTATTAATTTTCTTAGATATAGAATCCAATGAGTTGTCTAGATAAGCATTTTCACAACATTTGCTTCGATCCTTTTTATCTATTACATGGCTTCCTTTGCCAGCTCCATTTCTATTTCTTAACACTCTTGTCAACTATCCATTTTGTATGGAATTTCTTTAGAAATTCCTCTGAATGGTGTTGGACAAGACTTAATCAAATGTTTTTCTCCCACTCTGAAGATATTTTTGGTGTTTGTGGTGTGATTTGTCTCTAGTGAGGAAATTATAGGTCTTTCTTTTTAGCTCAATCGAGCTGCACTCTATCATCATTTTTTTGTTCCTATATTTAATCATTTTCCTGACCTTTTGTATGTCATCCCACCTACCAGCCTCTGTGTAGATGGTGGATAGAAGTACATAATAAGTAGCATTTTTGGAGTCCATATTTAAAACACGTTCTTCCATAGGTTCTCCAAGTTCTACATTGAAATGTATTGCATAGGAAGTAAGTTATATGCGCAGGCCAACCAAACTCGTGTTATAGGTCTCTATATAAGGGATCTAGCCTGTTGTATTAATTCAGGAATACACCACAGTTTTGTAGAAAAAACATAGACTAGACCAAACTTTTTCTTGCATTTGATGCCACAGAGCTAAGCTTGTGTCTAGATCCTCAAGATCTATTTTCAACATAAAACTTTTCAACACTTTGTAAAGTATGCGAATTCCAAAAAAGAAATTTAGATAGTGTTGGCCTCAGAAATTTGGATCAAAAGTTAAGCATCAAAACACTTGAGAAAAACATTGTCATACAGAGGGCTCACAAGAATGGAACTAGTGTGCTCGAGATTGTTCAGAAGTATATGAGTTCTGGAACATATATTGAATACAAATGTTAGCACTCAAGTCTGCAAATTAGTGCATATGTGAAACAATTGTTGGAGGTAGCAGTGTTAGAATACAGGTCTGTAAATTAGTGCGCCATTATATACAAGCCAACTTCCAAAAATTAAGCTGTATTTAAATAGTAGACTTCCCTGGATAAGGGGTTGAGCCATACCACAGAGACCATAGAAGTGTGTTTCCAGAAGTCTAAAATAGTCCATCGAGTAAACTAGATCGAACTAAAGAAAAAAAATAAACCCAAAAAAGTCATTAACACTTCGGCCTATCCACTTCAGAAATGTATTAAAATTTCAAAACTAGTGAATATCTATGTCAACAAGGCCACAAAGATTGAATACTTGATAGAGATGCTTCCCGTGTAGTGTAGTCTTTTAGGGGCGCCAACGGCTCGATCTCCAGGATGATTACTTGGCCACAAAGACTTGTCATAATTACGTTCACTCCTACTTGGGCTTGTCCTCAACTTGGCTTTGATACCATGTTAAATTTAGGATCACATGTTCTTTTTGAAGACAGAAGCTTAGATATCTCATTAGCCTAATTATTAACTCATTAGTTGAGAGATCCCTATAACTTCTTTAATGAAGATAACCTTTGAAAGGATGACAATCAAGATTTCCAAAGTTCATATTTGTCTTGTAAACAACTTCGATTGTGAACAAGACTGTAACACTGACATGAATTTATAGGTACAGTAACATATCACCATTGCTACTAAGCCGTACCGATGTCATACATTATGCTGGACCATAAAAAGTGGTGAGATTGAGGTGACGTACATAGAACAATACCACGTACATATAATTGTGAGGGAACCAAGAAAGATTAGTGCTCAGGATTCTATTTTTTTTTTTTTTTACTTTTATGATAGCTATAGATCTTGAAAACTTCTAGGAGGACCACTTCTTCTTGACAGATTACTTTAGCAAAATTCCTATTCTACTACTTGATGTTGGGTATAGAAGATTTCAGGGAGACTAATTCTCCTCAAACTAAGAAAGGATTGTCTTTGCAAAAATGAAATGCTTCCATTGCTTCTGACCAAAGATTTATTAAGGTCTATTTTTCGGATCACAATGGACCAACTATAAATGAACATCTCCACAGGTGGACTCACCTGATATAAGAAGTTTGAATTGTGAATATATATGTGTGTGTGTGTGGGGGGGGGGGGGTGGTGTGTTGATTAGGTCACTGTAGGAAGTGCAAGATTCATAATATCAGCACATATTCTTATCACTGCACTAGTCTCCATATATCTTACTACCCTCATCTAAGGAAGCCACTAACATTAGAATTTATGAGGTTAAAATAGATTATTGTCCAGAATTTAAGTCACTGTTATGAGTTTTGTTGAGTGTTATTGTCCGTATAACATATACATCGCTAATACCTTATTCATTGTGCCATGGCTAATATAGGACGACCAAGAATTTCCATTAAGAGAGTCTGGAGTGTAGGTCTGGAGGACACATGCAAGACTTAGATAAGCCATACCTTAGAAAAATATGAGCCTGAAAGAATCACATTTGGGTTTCAACAGACTTCTTGAGAAGGTGCATATAGAGGTGATATGTAGTCTAGTGAGTTACTGCCACACCATTATAGATCCATTTTGATGAGCCATAGACCATAGAAGAATGAATATGCTGAAGATATTGTGGACAAAGGTATAATGAGGCATTTCTAATACAGTGATGCCAAATATAGTGATGCTTGTAGCTTTCTTTTGAGAAAATAAAATGATGCCTAAAGTGAACCCATAATTTCCAAGGTTAAGTGTGAATGCCAATTCCTCTTTCAGGTCCATTACTGCAATTCAACAATGCCTTTTTAATGTTCACCTTCAATCAAATTCTTATATACTATGCCCTCAAAACCACACATTCAGGGAGCTATCCATTCACTTTTGTGGAAACCTATAACCTTGAGTAGTTCTAGAATAAATGTGGCCCTTGCAATCATATAGTAGCAAAGCAGTGGATTGCAATAACATAAATATGCCACTAGAAGGTTCTATTACATCTGATGTGTCATTATATAGGGCTACTAATTTTCGTTACAAATCTAGGCTTATTTTCAACAACATCTATATTTAGTTTACTTGTGATCTATCTTTAGTATCAACTAACTTATATAGTTCTTTTTAGATGCAATTTCAAAGGAGCTTGGTCCATATTATTAAATGGACAAAAGAATTTGGATGAAATTGAAAAACAGGTATAGTTTGTGTATTTGATTATTCATTGTGATATGCAAAAGAAGTATCAGTGGTAATTTGTGCTCAACAAAATTCATATGACTTGAAACTAGTTATGTGTAGGACACTAAAATAATATAGAGATGGGGTTAAGGAATTCTTAAAGTTTTCCAAGGAGAAATCAAGGAATAAGATGTCCACCAAATGTCCATGTAACAAATGTGGCATAGTGAAAGTACAAACATTTGATAAAGTATGAGAGCACTTGATTTGTGATGGTATAATAGAACAATAAAACATTTGATATTTGGATGGAGAGAGCATTTTCAGTCAGGTATCTTGAAAAAAATATTGAATTGATATAGTTTCAACCTTACATGTTTTACAGTAAAGATATCACTTATTTTTATATGTGCAAACTTCAATTTTTTTTCTTTGTCTCCTTTAGATTCCATCTATTATTGATAAGGACAGGAAACATTCTGAAAATGAGCCACATGAAGTTGTCAAGCATATTTCATCTCAACTGGTAAGCCATTTCATATTAGTCAAGGGCCCTATTTGACTAGGTTGACCAAATGCTATTGATTTTAGTTTTCATAAAAACCATAAAATTATTAACTTAAATTTTAATTTTCTTATTAATAGGGCTATGAGAATGTTATGGAACATGATTATGATAATTAGGTTGATGAGCATGAAACATTGTTTAAGAACGATAGTGAACCTCTAAATGATGATGATGATGCAACCATTGTCGGTGATCAAATGTTTGAAATGGTGAATGATGTCAATTGATGTCTTAATCAAAAAATCAATGAGGGTTGTGATAATAAGGGGTTGGCATCAACAAATGTACTAAATGAACTTAATGAATATAAGAAGCTTATTGAGGATGCCAAGAGGCCATTGTACCCAAGTTTTGTTGACTTCACAAAACTATCAGCCACTGTATAATTCTACAATCTAACAGTGAAGAGTGGATGGTATGATACAAGTTTTGACCAAATGTTAAAATTGCAAAAAGATGTGCTTCCTAAATATAACTCACTTCCAAATTCTATATATGCTGCAAAAAAGTTGATAAAATAATTGGGATTAAACTATGATATGATACATGCATGTCCAAATGATTGCATTTTATATAGAGGAAGTTATGAAAGTAAATATCAATGCCCAACATGTGGAAAATCTCAATGGAAGGTGGATGCTCGATCTCAAAAGGTCTGGAAAGGTGTTCCAGGCAAGGTGTTAAGATATTTTCCCATATCACCAAGGCTAAAAAGAATGTATGGGTATGATCTTGAACACTATAATTTTATTCAAGTTTTCCCCTTCTTGTATTATCTTTACCATTTGTCCTAGTGTTATTATATGATAAGATATTATATAAATGATAAAAAATAATTTCATTATAGCTCTGCAGACATGTCACAAAAAGTGAGGTGGCATCATGAGAATTCAAGCAATCATGGTCAAATGCACCACCCTATTGGTAGCCCAGCATGGAAAACTATTGATGACAAATGGCCTATTTTTTCTAGCGAACCTCGCAATGTACAACTTGCAATGGCAGTAGATGGATTTATTCCTTTTGGAGACTTGAGCAGCACATACAATGTTTCACCTGTAGTGTTAGTTACATACAATCTTCCACCATGGTTGTGCACAAAAATGAATTTTTGTACACTAACATTGTTAATACCTGGTCCCAAGCAACTAGGCAATGACATTAATGTGTATTTCGAACCCTTGGTACATGAACTAAAGGAATTATGCGACCAAGGGGTATGGAAATATGATGCTTATAGTAAGACATGCTTTAACATGAAGGAAATTCTTATGTGGGTGATCCATGATTTTATTGCTTATGGGAATATGGTTGGTTGCACAAAAAGAGGCTATAATGCATGTCCCATATGTGGGAGGAACACAGAATCAGAGTACCTCATTTGTAGCAGGAAATGTCTATATATGGTACATAGGAGATTTCTTCCTCAACATCATAAGTTTCGCTCACAAAAGGCACCGTTTAATGGGAAGGAGAAGCATCATTATGCCCCTCCAATTGTAAAAGTATCAGATATTTTGAAGGAAACGAAAGGAAAGGAAGCAATTTGGGGGAAGATTGAATCAAATAAAAGGAAAACAAACAATAAAATAGGTGAAAATACTGATGTTATGGTGTGGGAGAAATTCTATTCAATCTACCATATTGGGAGGTATGTAGACCCATCAACCATGCCTAATTATTGGATGCAACTTGCTTAGCTGACCTCATTGTGATTAGATTTCTTGGTTGAATTTATTGTTTATCTATTTGTCCATATTAAATATTGTTGTGATATTCTTGATGTGTTGGAATGCAGAAACTCCTAATATGCCACAATTTAGATGTAATGCATGTGGACAAGAATGTGTGAGAAAGCATTTTTGGAACTCTTTTGGATATAAAAGGGAAGTCCAAAGATTGAAAAAAATCATGTGATGACATGCAAAAAATGGGTTTGATGAAATCACTACGGCCATAAGTTAAAGGACAAAAAATATTCCTTCCACATGCACCACATAGTATTTCAAAGAAAGAGAAATAGACCCTATGTCATGTTCTTTTCATGTTAAAGCAGATGGTTACAACTCAAATCGAAAAAATCATATATCTATGGAAGATATTAAGTTCCATGGTATGAAATCACATGATTGCCATGTTCTAGTGCAGCAACTCCTCCCAGTGGCTTTGCATCATGTGTTGCCAATTGTTGTCTGAAAGATGCTTTGTAAGCTTTGTTACTTTTATAGGCAAATCCGTGCAAATCAGTTTCAGTAGAGTGCTTTGACAAGTTGGAAAATGATATTGTGGACACATTGTGCTTTCTTGAAAAGTACTTTACTCATTCATTCTTTGATATAATGTCACATTTGAATGTACATTTCGTACGTGAGATTTGATATTGTGGCCTAGTTTCATATAGATGGATGTACCCCTTTGAGACGTATGTGAAACTTTACTTTTTATCAAGAAAAACAACAAGATGAATTTTTTTGAAAGCTTTTGACATTACTTAATCCTCTTTTGTTCATTTTGTAGGAACATGAAAGTATATAAGAGTTATGTTAAGAACAATAATAGGCCTGAAGGATGCATTGCTGAAAGCTATACTATGGAGGAATAAATAAAGTTTTGTGGAGGACACTTGAAAGGTATGGAAGCTATTGGATCCACACATGGTCAAAATGAAGTGTGGGATGGGGAAGCTAAAGAAGTTATCCTTGATGGAAAGCCATTATATACTCCAATTACTTCATAACTGAATGACATTAGTTGGGAACAAGCCCATAGGTGAGTTCTATTTCACACAAACGAAGTTGATCCATGGATAGAGTAAGTAACATATTTGGCCTGTAATTTTTTGTTTGTTTGTTTATGGTTTAACAAAACATAGATACATGGATAGATTAACATATTTGACCTTTAAAAATATTTTATTCATATTTTATCAAAACACATTAACCACCATATCTATTGTCCGTAATTGTTGGATTAGGATGCACAAAATGGAGATTTCCAACTCAATTACCCAAATGAAAAAAGATGAAGCTCTATTGCAGAAACTCCACACCCATTATTTTATGAGTTGGTTTAAGCAATAGGTAACGATATTATTTATATTATAAGTGTACTTAAAAATCAATATATGGGAATATTGTCATGTAGGAAATTAAATATTTTTTCAGAGGTTGAATGCATGAAATCTAACTAGATTTAAAAATATAAAACTATACAGGTGGAAGGAGATGGAAAGGTGTCTGATGCACTTAAATGGCTAGCACATGGCCCCAGGAAATTCATGAATAAGCGCAAGGGATTCCTAATCAATGGTTATAGGTTCCATACAAAAAACATAGAGAATGAGAGAACCACCCAAAATAGTGGCATGTGTATGGAAGCTCAAATAATGATGAGGTCAAGTTCCAAAGATGCAAACCCTGTGCTTCAAAAGAAAACATTTTATGGAGTGGTAGAAGAAATAATTACATTGGACTATTTTTGTATGGAGTACACATTATTCAAATGTAATTGGATTGATGTATACAATAAGAGAGGGATCAAAACTAATGATTTTGGTTTTACAATGGTGAATATAAAGATATGCTTAAGTCAAAATCATTGGCAAGGTGATCCATTTATTCTAGCATTGGAAGCTAAACAAGTATTCTATGTAGAAGATCCAGTTGAGACTAACTGGTACGTAGTGTTAACATGTCCTCCAAAAGGATTGAGAAGTAATAATGATATGAACCTGAGTATGCAGATTTGTCATCGGCTATAGACTTTCAAGAAACAAAATGCATAAGTGAAGAACATATCGATGATCTAGATGTCAAAATTGATGCGAATGTGGATTATGCCTATTCAGATTGTGAACGAATATGGTTGAATATTAAGAAATAAAAGATATCAATTTTGCTATTTTGTTTCGAGAACTCCAAAATTGATATTTGTTTATGAAGAGAGATTCATTTGTGTCTTATATATAAAATGTTTTAGACCCATTTAGTAGATCTGTTTTTAGTCCCTGCCTATGATAGAGACTATTGTTTTCATCTTGCGCCATTAATCTTTTCAAATGAACACATAAAAATTTGATATGTGCGAAGTTTCTGTAACTTTTATATTTTTATATTTTTATATTTTTAAGATTGAAATGAGAATTTTCTATATTATTATTGGACCAAAGCCCTAAAATTTACTCATTTAAAAGAACCCAGAAAATACAAATTTCTTGGGCACGTGCCATTTTTTTAGCCTTCTACTGTGACTGTTGGTTGCAAAAAAAACTATGCATGTGTGGGTTGCAAAACAAACTATGCAGCTATGGGTTGCAAAGCAAACTATGCAAGAAGGTTTTATTACTAGTTGGTTGATGATTTAATTCTTCATACATAGATGATTATTATGCTTAATATGCCTTGAACGGAAAGATTTCTTGAACTTGTTGACTCTTGTGCTCTAAATTATTTTGAAATTGCTTACAAAGTTGTGGTTTATACAAGTTGTTTCAAGGCTTTATGGGCTTCTAATTGGTTGATTCTGGTCTTGCATGACATGTTTGGTCTTGTTTCTTGCAAATGTTGTGGAAAAATTTCACAGTCAAATGCAAATGGATGCTTTACGATTTATCTTTGCATTTGGACTTGTAGAAAAATTTCCACTTTTGCCTTTGTTGAAGGAATATCTCGAGCATCAAAGGAAAACATCAAAAGAAATAGCAAAAAAAGGAAGAGATCATGTTGGGTCACTGGTATGTTTATTCTTATTGGTGTGGTTCATGCTCCCTTGTCAGTATAAACTATCAAAATATTAACTTGTCATTAACGATATTCTCTAAACACTTCCATGTCTTATTGCAGAATTCAACAACCTCAAAAGTAATTCATTCATTGAATAGTGTAATAAAGTGCATTGAAGTGCTTCACATCTATAAAATTTACCAGAGCTATTATTGAGTCTTTGAATGTGGTTATCCTTTCAAAGCACACACATATAAGAAGACAAGAAATAATATGCCTGACTAATTTCAAGTTATCTTCCTGCGAACAGGGTGTTCCCTTCCATAAACCTGATGACTCGCTCTGCTTCTTTCTAGTGAACAAATTTGCAAATTTTCATCAATTGTGAGACAATTCCAACCCTATCACTATTAGTTTCTTATTTAAAGTTATAGCCACTAGATTAGGACCTGCACAAGGGGAATTCCATTCCCGTTTCAAAAAAGCCTACAATCGACTTATACCATGTTATTTAATATTTTATGTATTTCTTCGCATCCTTGGCTTGTGACATAAAGACGCAACATGCTACCTTGCATTTTCTATACTAACACTCCTAAACAATAATAAAGTATGCCCAAATATGTCATTTCAAATGATCTATGCAGCACACCTTTTGGCTTTTCAATTATTAAAGTTGTTACCTATATTGATGATATCATCTACAACCAAGGCCACAATGACAATATCTATTAGAGTTTATTCGTGTTGCACTAAAAGTGTTTTTTCTTTAGCAACACTACAATACATTGTAGTTTCCATTTAGTGGAGAAGTGTACCTTGTAGCAACCTTGGTCTGCATGCAAATGGGTTGAATTCACAATAGACTTTATCTGTTGTTTTGAAGGTGTTTCTCCTTCAATAGTACTTCATCTTAGTAGATCCTTTCAATCTACACCTTCAACAGATGCATACAGCCTTGGGGTACATGCTACAAATTCAAATTTTGCCATGGGGGTATAGAAATGTTGAAAGAAGCACATCGATTTTAGGCATATTATGGTTATTGTATGTAAGCATGCTTGTCTAGTGTTTCCCAAACATATATAGATCCATATTTAGTATACTTTTGTAGTTTCACTTAGATGCTACTTTTCTTAATTCAGGTGTTTTTCTTAATACTATTTTATGCACAAATTTATCTTTAAGAAAAGAGCATAGTAGAGAAGGGTTCTCTATTTTGAACAGGGGACACTCCTCTAGGTAGGAGGTACTCTATTCTAGGGAGCTTTTGTCATGCATGTTAGGTGCTTTATCCTAAACAGAGTTCCAAGTCCCTGCCTCCTTGACAAAGTCCCTGCCAGACAAGGCACCAGTGGAAAGAGTTCCAAGTCCCTAAATTTTCCAAAAAATCACCTGAGCCTCACTATCTAGACTGAAATCCCTTACATTCCAATCATCTCTTGGTTGTGATTTCATAGAGAGACCCTCTCTAGCTTGGTAGGGCTAGCTACCAAACTAAAATCTTGGTTTGTGGTTGCCTCCGTCGATCTCCTCATCAACCTGGGACATTGTGGAGGATAATAGAGGGCATGACAACTTGGGAGTGTCAAGGTGTTCTAGTGAATGTAAGGTTCCCATGTCATGGAAAAATGTAATGCTAGTTGTGAGGTCATGACTACCAAGGTGTTTTAGGGCATGCTAGGGCATGCTAACATGTGTCAGATGGTACGAAGGCATGTCAAACAAGCTAAGATGTGCCAAGTGATAAGGCATGCCAATATGTACAAGGGTTCCAAGTCCGTGTCTCATCTTCTTCCATATGCTATCCACTTATGACATTTCCTTTGCAATATTTGGTGCATTTGCTAGTTAAAGGTCATTTAATATAGGTTATTAATGTCTTTAGAGTTTCACTTCTACTTGAGTATTCAACTGAAAATATTGATTCTCTTATACATAACTATTTTTCCCTCCACCCACTTTTCATAAATTCAATAACCATTAGGTAGGGACCTGCAACTTCGATGTTGCTTTGCTTGTTTAGTAAAATATTACCAAGACTTTAATTTATTGAAAGTTGTAGAATTTACAATTTATGAAGTTTCAAGGTCTAATTTTTAAAAGTATAATTCTTTAAAGGGTGCTAGCTCAATGCAAGAGCACCTACTTTACAAGTATGTGGTTGGTAGTTCGATTCCATCGTGCCCTGACATCCATATCGAATGGCGATGATCAATTTTTTGTAACGAAGTCTCTTTTGACCATCACAAATGAGCTTTCTTGACATTTTTTGACCCTAACCAAAAAATATGAAATGGTGATGGTCAACGAACGCCACCATATATACGAATCAATAGTGATGACCCTCAAATGTCCGTAACCATAAATCACTATTTTTGATATGAAATGGTGACGGTCGTTGTCCGTCACTATAGTTATTATTCGTGACAGACCTTGAATGTCACCGCAACAACTATACTTCTGGCAATGCGGCTTTTGGTGATGGTCAATGAACGTCACCAAATATATGCACCAATAGTGACAGCCATTAAATATCCATCACAATAAATCATTGTTGTTCATATGAAATGGTGATGGTCACTATCCGTCATTATAATCAATATTTATGACAAACCTTGAATGTCACCATAACACCTTTGGTGACATTTAGTTTTCGATGATGGAGGCTTATGGTCCATCACCCTTGTTCATATGCAATGGCGATGGTTGCTATCCATCATTATAAATCATTATTGGTGACGAACTTTGAATGTCACTACAACACCCATACTTTTGGCAACGCCACCTTTGGTGACGTTCAGTTTTTGGTGACGGAGGCTATGGTCCGTTACCATTGCTCATATGAAATGGTTATGGTCGTTATTTGTCATTATAAATGATTATTGGTGATGGAATTTGTATGTCACTACAACACCTATACTTTTGGCGACACCACCTTTGGTGACGTTCAGTTTTTGGTGATGGAGGCTATGGCCCATCACCATTGCTCATATGAAATGGTGACAGTCGCTATCTGTCATTATAAATCATTATTGGTGATAGACTGTGTATGTCACTAAAGCACCTATACTTTTGGCGATGCCACCTTTGGTGACGTTCAATTTTTGGTGATGAATGCTCTTTTGACTGTCACCAATGAGCTTATGGTGACATTTTTTGCCCCTCACCAATGTCCTTTTTTCTTGTTGTGGGAGCAGGGTGTAAAAGTTATGGTTGAGAAGGTAGTGAAGGCAATAAAGTTGGAGCACTATTGTATGGGGGCCTCCACCCTTGGGGTGGTGCATTCCGTTGATGTTGTGGTGGAGCATATGGTTGAAATGACTGGTTGGTCGGCTAGGAATGATACTGAGGTGCAAAGGACCAAGGAGGAGGTGTATACTAGGAAGGATGAGTAGGGGGCCCCCGAGAGGGAATGGATGTGGTCTGGTTGGGGTTGTAATATGCATGGGATGACCCTTGCATGAACTACTGGTATGGTCGAGGCCCATGAGGTCTCCTTTGATTATGTAGGAAAGTTGTTCACTCACCCCTTCAGCTCCCTGTTATGCTATACAACAACGCCCCATTTCAATTTATTTTACTTTAGAAAATTATAAATTGAAATGGGTCCCTTTTAGATTAAATTGGTATTAATCCATCACTCTTCTAAAGGTCTGGAAATAAGCAAAACAACTTTAAACCTTTTGAAATAAATCGGTCTTAAAAATAAAACGAATAATCCTTTATTATTGCGATAAAGCGATCGCAAGATCGCATATCGCAACAACAAACGATGCATAAACCATGACCCATTGATTTTTCCCGAAGCGATAAAAGCAAAATAGCCAATGGATATTGAGAAAACAAATAATAAAAGGTCCTTCCCCTTGGCTCCGACGCGATATCGCAATCTACGGTCGGGGAATGCGACGTGAACATAACAAACTCTCCTCGTTCAATCTCTCGATGCGAGTCAAGCGATATCGCTATCAGTGATCGGGGATTCCATAAGACTTAAATAAAATTGCCCAAGCCTTCCTTCGATTGCCAATTGCGATGAGCCCAAAACGCGACTTTCGAAAAGGATCAATATGATTTCGATATATTATATATTAATTATCATTGAAAGCATTTTCTCTTCCCGATAGAGATTCGCTCGCGTCCAACCGCCAAAAAATAAAATCCATACTTAAACCATTATTTGGCAAATAAAGGATATAATGAGCAATTAAATGATTGATAGGTTTTAACGGCCAATTAATGAGCAGTCATGCCTAAATCCTTTCAGAGATTGCATCCGCGGGAGCCTTATGATAAATCCTCCATTACTCATTGATTGACGCAATTTCCTCATACTTGGTTTTCGCCATCTATTCTCTGCATTACGTTTATTTTTCTCTTGCACAAAGTTTTTTCCGCAGTAACGATGGGAAAGAAATCTAGGAAGTCTAGAACGCCTTCGGCTCCTATGGTAACAAGACAACATGCCACCGATCCGGGACCAAGCAAGAAGGGATTAATCCTAGATACCACATGTCTCAGCCTTGGCAGAACTACTTGGCAAAATATTTACAACCTGGTAGAAGCTGAGGACCCTCAGCAAACATCGATACAAGCTTCAGCATGTTCAAGTCGGAAATCTGATGCTACTTTAAAAGATTTGGCTGATTCCTACCTACATAGGATAGCAGCTCGAGAGAAAATTCTTCCATAGACGGATGTGGTGAGATGGGAAATTGAGGAAATTCCAATCACAGACAGAACATTCTGCACTATTGATGGAAGAGTATTTGGTTCATTTCAGCCCAACGATTTCAAAGAAATATACCATTTTCCCGAGCCAGAGAAGAAGTACAATAAAGCATTTATGGAGAAGTTTCGAGATGAGAATGAGACCGAGTCAGTGCCTATACGAGAATGGAGACAGAACCCGGCGAAACACAAACATGAGTCTTTCGGTAAGTACTCCGTCGAGTCCTTATTCTCTCCTTATTGTTATGCTGGAGTCATGATGTGTCGATTTTGGGGATTGCATGATTCTTCCAAATTTTCCATAGAGATGGTTCCTTTGATGGAAGCGGCATGTAATAGAGAAATCATGGATTGGGGGACTATATTATCGAATAAGTTGGCTACGGCTATTCTTGAATTCAGAAACAAATCACGTGTTACTGATAGGTTCATCCCTCCATTTTATTTTAGTGCCTACATTCTGGATACTCTCTGTTTCAATTCCGAGTTTCCTGTGTTAGGGTGGAGATGGACTCCACAGTACCCTATGCCTATTCATATCTACCACCAGAAACTATGGAAAGCTCATTATAAACACCATTTATACCAAGTCTGCAATCGATTCATGCTACCTCTTTACTATGCAATTTTTGATAAACCTACCCCTAAGATCTCCTCTCAGGCTGAGATTGACTTGACAGCCCTAGGAACCTGGTTTGGAGAAGAAAAATTCACCTATGTAAGAGTTTTTGGCAGTCAGGCCAAACCTCATGTCCTCCCCTTGTACATACCAGACAAGCTATTAGCTCGCGAAATAGCACATCAGCTTACAACTGCGTCAGCCACGAAAACTCTCAGAAATTCAAAGAAGAAAGTTTGGCCTCCTTTTCCTCTTAGGTGTGGCGTCTATACTCTGCATGATTATAAACATGTAGAGAAAGAGGCAGAAAAAATGAACGTCCTAAGTCTCGCCACTCTGCCTAATAAACGTTTTGACCCGAAGAAAGTCATCTATAATGCCTTGGATCAAGCCAAGCTTACTAAATTCAAGCACAAGGAAGATGAGTTTGATGACCTGTTCTCCTCCGTTGAGTCAATCTTCTAGGTACAACAGCTAGCCAGAATGAGATATCGTGATGACGGGTTAGTAGAATTTAACAAACTTAGAGAACAGAGGTTGTAAACTGTGCCTCTAGATTTGTTAGCTACTACCCCGATGATTCAGTCAAGCGAACCTGAGCAGCAACTTACTAATGAACCTTCTGCTACATCCGTAATCTATGAAGAAGTCCAGAGAAGAGAGCAGGAGGAACTCCAAAGATTAGAACAGGAAGAGGAATAGAGAAGAGAACAAGAAGAGTCACAAAGGAAAGAACAAGAGGAGGCAGAAAAGAAGCAATAGGAGAGAATAAGGGAAGAAGAACAGAAAAAGCAGTAGGAGCAAAGCAGCAAAGAAATAAATGTTGATACTCAAGTGGACCCAAGATTGCTTGAAGAATGGAAACAATTCAATACCATTATAGGCAATCTTGAGACCTCAACGGACGCTGAAACATCTAAAGCTGCCGATACACAAGATACAGCATCAAAGGAGGTTCCAAGCAAAGGAACCAGCGGTCCACCCTCAAATACAGTAGTAGAAATAATTCTGAAGAACCCTTCCGATCAAATTATTTTGCAAGTGGAGGACATTCCTCCACTAGATGTTTTCTATAGCCCAAAACACAGGGTTGTGATAAAGCGACAACGGAAAAGAAGAAAGATTGATCAACCTTCTCTGTTCCTTGAACAAACAATAACAAAAAATGTGGTATGGAGAGAAGAATTCGACCCCTCCGATGACCTAACCAAGTTATCTCAATATGTCGGTGCCTATTCGGCAGCCACCATGGATAAGGCATCGGATGTAAGCAATTTGTTGAAGGAAAAGGATCAAGCGATCTCTTTATTACAAGTGCAGTTATCAGAAGAGCAGCAGAAGTCAGAATAGCTACAACAACAACTGTCCACACAGCAACAATTAAACAACCAGCTAAACAAACAGTTGGATGAAGAGAAACAGAGGATCGATTCGGGAGAAATCTAGAAACAGAAGGAACTATCCTAGGCATTATCAAAGTTGTAGGCGATGAATGAGCATATGGCAAAGACAAAAGATGAGCAAATTGCTCAATTATCAGCTCAAGTAGAAAGGTTCAAGAGTCTTCCCCAACTTGCTAAGTTCAGAGCAGAGGCAATGCAAATTAACAAGGCATTAATAACACAAATAAGATTGTTATGTCATGAAATCACCCAAGTTGAACCTTTATGCGACATAACATCATCTATAATAGATAAGTCAGTGGATGCCAGGTAGGATTTAGAGCAAGCCGAAGACACTTTGACAGATTTTCTTATGTGGCAGGACTCTAATGAGGGAAAGGTAGCAAACTTGCCCAAAATCTTAGAATCCCATAAGGAAATCCTATTCACAGAGTGGCAGTCCCAATTAATGAAAGCAGAGAGAGCTGTTTCCAGATGCAAGTTATCTACGAGCAATTTAATGGACTTGATCAATAATACTCTCTATTTATCTAACATTATTTCTCAATGTACACCAGGTAAACTATTATCGGCCAAGACATTGGAGCAGTCATGTCACCAAGAGCTAGAAAAGAATGGGAGATTGATCTCACTGATTAAAATTTTAACTTGGGACACATATTGGTTGTTCCTAGTAAAACCATACAGTCAGAGAGCCGCCCTCAAATGCCTGACGGATGCAATCGGGTGTATCATTCCCGATATACATGATGCCACCTATGCTGCTCAAATCAATTCTCGTCTCAGCTGCCCTCAAGAAGTGGATCCAATGCTGGCAATATGCCAACTCAGGACAAAGGGAAAACAACCAGAAGAATGAATCATCACTGCCAATTTCCAGATCACTGTGGGAGAGATATTTTAAGATCGGATTATACCAATTTAGTAGCATTTTAATTTTGTATTTTGTTAGATTAGTTTAGTATTTATAGACTGTTTCATGTATTTAGAAAGGGTCGTAAGTTTTTGTATATGACTTAAGCCTGAAGTTGCACTACTATACTTCAGGCATATTCTTTTATGAAGACTGGACCAAATCTTTCCAAATTTTGACAATGAAGCTTTGATGTGAATGTGCACTATTGCCTTTATTTAAAAGTATTTCTGAATCGGAAGAAGGAATTCAAATTGTGATTGGCATAGGGAATAATTCGCAGCTCATATGGTACTATTATCTATGTCTGAATTTATTCCTTTTATGTGAATTTTTGTTTGGTCATTTATGATATTATTGAATATATGAATGTGTTTTAACAGTAAACTTTATGCTTTCCACTATTGGATGTTTACAGTTTGCTATTCTTTCAATCATGCATGTATTAGTAATATAAAAGAAAAGTGTAATATCGTTTTATCAATTACTTCATTCAACTATTTGAACGAAGCAATTATCATTGAAATGAATGTCTTTGTTTATTGCATAGTGTCATCTATATGCCTATCAGCAAACATATATTATTAAACATTGCACTTAAAGAATAGAAGCTTCCCAAGATAAAATAGTCATTTATGTTTTCATTCATAGAATAAGTCCTCCATTTATTATCACTTGTTATAAAATAAATCATTCATTCACCCCCTTTTATTGAATATTGGGAAACTGGTCCCATTATATCCAGTTAGAGCCACCATCCCAAATAGAAAAGGAGCTGTATTAAGGTCCGGACCGGGTGGTTATCCCCGATGTTGATGTAACGATTTTCGGGGCATCAACATTTCTGGCGCTAGAAGGAGGGCTTGAACCTCCGCTATGAATGGCGAGTAAGTCAAAACCTACAAACCATTCACAGAGTAAATCAACCTCCACCTCTCCTCGGACCTCTCGTTTGCATTCTGAAATACCAGTATCCAGACGAGAAGAGGAAGGATCAACTACTATTTCTCAACCCCATCATACTTCAGACCATTTAAGCCCGGAGTCCCCTGAAGTTCAGTCTATCATCCAGAAACTTCAAGGCTTCTCTATTTCACCTCCTAGATCTGAAGTATCACAAGGCAGTCAGACTTCGCAATTCCGCCTACCTCATCATCTTACCAGACTTCAAAGCAAAAAACTCGGTATTGAACCACTTGAGTTTCCTTTACCCCAAAGGAAAAGGATTAAAAATAACACTGAAGGTTCTAGTAGTGGAACCTTTTCTCCATCATCTTCCATCTCATCATCACCAGTGCGAAGTCAAACACCCACTTCACCATTACATATTATTGTTCATCAGGGGACTTCACCATCAACATCACAATCTTTTCAGTTTTCATTTCCACCTCCTCCCCAAACACTTGGAACACCACAAGCAATCGTTGGTACTCCCAAAATGGCTCAGACACCATGGAGAAGTCCTGGTGCAGTCACTATGCCTGCGCCTTTACATCCATTACCCGATTATCCTGAGAAATGGTTACCAAATTTTAATCCAGATGCTGGAATATTAGCTGAGGAACACATAAATAATTTCATGTTGTCAGTTAATCTGAAAGGAGTAACAGAAGAAGATGTTGTAGTTAGACTTTTCCCCTACACATTACAAGGATCAGCAGGGTCTTGGTATTTTTCGTTGCCCTCTGGATCCATTACCAGTTGGAATATCTTTCAGGAACATTTTCTTACCAAATACGATGATGATAGATCCTTGGCCACACTCATCAATGACCTTTCCAATCTAAGGATCGAGTCAAGAGAACCAATTAAGGAGTTTAACTCCTGATTTAACAAACTCTTGAATAAAATCCCTACCGATGACAAGCCAAGTGAACAAATTAGAAGCAAGTGGTACATTACAACCTTACCCTCAAATATAGCCATTTTTGTAGATAGGGCTAAAAAACCTACATTGGCTGAAAACATGAAAGAAGCCCTCACTGTCGAAAAACATGTAATCACTTTGGAAAAGAAAGCTGCTCTCGAGGAACGGAAATCCAAAAAAGTGTCTTTCAAGGATGATTCAAAAAAGAAAATCACCAAAGATCCATACGATATGGAGGGCCTTCAAAAACTCCTCAAAACCATGTCAAATGAAATGGTTGAAATAAAAAAGAAAGTAGCAGACTCCTCAACGAAGAAACCTTATAGGAATTTTAAGAAACCTGAGTCCAAGCCTCCAAATGTTATATCTTATGTAGATTCAGATCCTGAGGAAGAAGAAGAAGAAGAAACAATTGCACCATCTGATGAATTCGAAGAAGAGGAAATCATTGAACGCCATGGAATGTGGGACTTCATATTGCCTAACTCCAATACCGAAGCTGAACAAGAAGCCTTTCCTGTGACTACTAGGAGCAAAAGTACTCCTGAACCTGTCCAGGCAAGTTCAAAGAAAAGGAGTGCAGGTACCAATACTACAAAGGAAAAGGTACCCACAAGGAAGCCAGCTGCAACAGTACCTCAAAATCAACCGTCATCCTCCAATATACCTACATCGGCTAAGACATTGGTAGTATCGGATTCAATGGACGATAATATTGTTGATGATATGAAAAAGACTAAGGCAAACATCACCATGTTTGAACTCAGCAAATTAAAACATCAACAAAAATTGCTTCTCAAAGAACTTAATGCAGTTCCTTCTTCGCCTCTTCCCAGTACTAAAGATGCAAGTGATTCAGGACAACCACCTTCTGGTAGAGTTGAGGCAACTGATACAATTCTAATTGGAGACAGATCGAATTCCCATACCCCTCCTTTTCTCTTAACGTACGAAATCTACAATCGAAATCTACATAACTGCCTGATTGACTCTGGGGCATCATCCAATATAATGCCAGCTTCAATTTGTTCTAAACTAAACGTAGAACCCCAGAAGTCTTCAATTCACATTGTGCATTTAGATAGAACTAAAGTCCAGGTTTTAGGGGAAATAAACTCTATTACAATCAGGTTATCGGCTAATCCACGAGTGGTTCAGAGAATTGATATCTTAATCACTGATATACCTGAGTTCTATGGTTTAATCCTGAGAAGAGATTGGTCTAAAAAGCTCCACGAATATATTTCTACTGATTGGTCTCATATGTGGCTGCCCTACAAAGGAAAGCCGAATCAAATAAAAATCAATCGGGAAAAACACATGACACATATTGTTACAGAGTTCGAACAAGAGAATCAACCAATTGCATTTAACAATAACATTTTGGGAAACTATTCTTCTGAATCATTCTTTGGCAATTATATTTCCTAGCTATCACCTTTCTCGGTAAACAATTTCACATCACAAATCAAAAATTTTTCAGAAACTGATCGATCTAGATGTGTTAATGTTACTGAAAATTTTGTAAATAAAAATGTTGATAATTCTTTATTTTGGTCTTTATATTTTGACGGTTCAAAATCTAGTGCAGGATCAAGAGCAGGGTGTATTTTAGTTAGCCCTGAGGGAGAAAAAATGATGCTTTCTTGTAGATTATAATTTGAATGAACGAATAATACAATGGATTATGAAGCCTTCATCCAAGGATTATACAAAGCTATCGGCTTGAAAGTTCAATATTTAAAAGTGTTCAACGATTCAGAGATTGTTATAAAATAAGTTCGAAATACAATCCATTGTCTCTCTAATCACCTTAAACTCTACCAGTCTTTAGTCTAGGAAATTTTATTTCATTTCTTAGCATTCAATAATTCAACTATTCCGAGATCCCAGAATGCAGCAGCTGACCTATTGGCTAATGTTGCTTCTAAACTCTTGCCTTCTGAAGATTTTAGTATAGATAGATTTTCGGTAGAGTTGATCTTTAGGCCATCAATCCCCAATAATATCACCAATTGGAGAGTATTCAACCACAATGAAGACATTCTACATTTCTTAACTTCTGACAAAGCCTACAACGATCAGATCATTGATGAGAGTGATCATGATCTTTAGATGAAAGAAAAGCATGAGGAAAACTCCATAGCAAAACCTGTGGTTAAACTTGAAGATCTCTATGACATTAAAGACAGGTTCAAACATGTAACCAATTCAAAAATCCAAAGTTCCACCTTAAGGTTTGAATTGATAAATCTTGGTACTGAGCAGAACCCTCAAAATATCAATTTAGGATTAGGGCTTTCTGAACAAGAAAGGACATCATTTATTAAATTATTTAGAAAAAATAAACATGTCTTCGCTTGGAATTATGATGATTTAAAAACATATGATACATCTATCATACAACATACCATTCCAATGCTACCTGAACAAAAACCAATACAAAAAAAATTGAGGAAAATACATCCAAACTTAGAGAGTCAGATAAAATCAGAACTCAATAAAATCTTGAAAGCAAAGATTATTTTTCCTGTTCAACACTCAAATTGGGTCTCCAACATGGTACCTGTCAGGAAGAAAAATGGTGACATCAGGATTTGTATTGATTTCAGAAATCTGAACAAGGCAAGTCAAAAAGATAATTTCCCATTACGTACCATGGAGCAAATACTCCATTCAGTAGCAGGTTCTGAACTAATGTCCTTTCTAGACGGTTTTTTAGGATATAACCAAGTCCTAGTTCATCCTGACAACAAACTCAAAACTACTTTCAGAACAAAATGGGGAACTTACGCCTATTAGAAAATGCCTTTTGGACTTATTAAGGCAGGAGCTACATTCCAAAGAGCAATGGATATAGCTTTCAAAGGATTGATCAACAAGACAGTAGTCGTCTATTTAGATGATATTAGTGTATTTTCTAAAAAGAGATCTAACCATTTACATGATTTAAATCAAATCTTTGAACGCTGTAGAAGGTATGGTATTTCACTTAATCCTAAAAAATCCTTCTTTGCTCTAAATCAAGGAAAGCTCTTAGGATTTATTGTTTCCAAAGATGGTATTTATATTGATCCCGACAAGATTAAAGAAATTTCTAAAATCCCATTTCCTCATAACAAAAAATCAATGCAGTCATTTTTAGGTCAGATCAACTTTGTCAAAAGATTTGTTCCCGATTTTTGTCATATCATTTTACCATTACAAACCATGATTAAGAAAAATTCAGTGTTTAGATGGGGGACTCTGGAAAAAGAAGCATTTGATTTAATCAAGCAATCAATAATCAATGCCCCCACTTTAAACACTCCTAATTTCTCTAATCATTTCACATTGTACACTATCGCGTCTGATTTATCTTATGCAGCGGTACTCACTCAAATCAATGATCACAACTTGGAAGCACGGATTTCATTCTTTAGTCCAAATTTTCAAGGTGCAGAACTAAATTATTCTGAAGTTGAAAAACAAGCCTTTGCTGTGTATAAAGCCATCAAACACTATAGGCCCTTCCTTCTAAAATCCCATACAAAAGTAATAGTTCCTTTTTCTGCAGTAAGGCAATTACTGATCCAAAGAGAACTAGGTGAAAAAGGGGCAAATTGGGTTACAACACTTCAAGAATATGACTTGGAAATCAAGCTAGCAAAGATTGTTATAGGCCAAGGTTTTTGCAGGTTATTAGTAGGAGCATCCAACATTCCCAAATCAGGTGATACAGATCATATTGAAAAAATCAACCAGATAAGTATTACCAATTCTTAATCTCAATATGTAGATTTAATCTTTTATTTAAAAAATGGGCATGCACCTCCTAATCTCTCTTATAAAAACAAACGGGCTATTAGATTAAAGTCAAAAAAATTTGTTATCATTGATGATGTGCTTTTTAGGCAAAACTACGATTCGGTTTTATTAAGATGCCTAGAGAAGCTTGAAGCACAAAAAGTTTTGCAGGAACTACACGATGGACTAGCTGGAGGACATTTTGGAGCTGACAAAACAACTCATAAAATCATCCATGCTGGATATTACTGACCCACCTTATTCAGAGATACCCATGAGTATGTAAGAAAATGCCAAAGTTGTCAAGTCTCTAGTGGAAGACAAAGGAAACCAGATTTTCCTTTGCAACCAATTAATATCGATCAACCTTTTGAACAATGGGGACTAGACATCATTGGAGAGATAACTCCACAATCCTCCAAACAACACAAATATATCCTTACTGCTACTGATTACTTTACCAAGTGGGTTGAAGCAATTCCATTAAAGACAACAAACTCCGAAGGAATTATAGAATTCATAGACCAGTTCATCATTACCAGGTTTGGTGTCCCAAATGCTCTTGTTTTTGATAATGCATCTTATTTTTCTGGAAACACCATGTTTTAGTTTTCTATCAAAAGAGGATTTAAATTGAAATATTCTGTAAATTACTATCCCCAGGGTAATGGTCTAGCAGAATCTACCAATAAAAATCTACTCAAAATCATTAAGCGAACTACCGAACAAAATCATAAAAACTGGCACAAATCTTTAGTATTCACACTATGGGCTGATAGAATAACGCAAAAGGCCTCTATAGGTACTTCCCCATTCAACCTTGTCTACGGGAGAGAAGCAGTACTACCGACCAATTTAGCGCTTCCTTCTCTAGCCCTAGTTCAGTTTATTGAAGAAAGACCCTCTTCTTCTATCCAACTTAGACATGATCAAATTTTAAAATTAAAGGAAGAAAGAGAAAAGGCCAAAATTACTCATTATAAACATCAATAGATAATCAAGTTATCATTTGATTCAGCTTCATCTAGTTCTAAACAGTTGCAGGTTGGTGATCTAGTTATAAAATGGGACAAAGCACATGAGGATAAAGGTAAACACACCAAATTCCAAAAGATGTGGCTTGGACCATTTCAGATCAGCGAGAAGGTAGGCCATTCGACATTCATATTACAATATCTATCAGGAAAGAGGGACACTCTTCCTGTGAATGGCCTCATCTTAAAGAAATTCTTCAATTGAGGAGGTAACCCCTTCTCTTTTAAATTCAGTAGGATTTGCAATATTTAGGATCATTAGGAAATAAGGTTGTAAAATAGCTTCTATTGGCCTTTTCTATATTGAAATGTTGCTCGGAAGAAGTATTTTTAATATTTACTTTTGTAAAATAGAAATCTTAAACAAAAGGAACAATCTATAGGAAATTAGGTATATTAGCATTCTGAAAACCCCATTTTGTTTTGTGAAAATCCTCTCAAGATTTAGAACTACTATAAATCATTTTAATTTTTTCAAACTGGTCACAAAAAGGTTACCAATATCAAATCAGAGACTGATTCAATCTTAGCATCCTCAACTCTTACCTTGTCATCCATTTTCTCTTAAGGAGAAAATTGTTCATCCCATTCATTCAAGTATATTATTACTCAGAGTGTAATTCCAAAATATCTGATATAAAGATAAGGGGTCTTATTACAAGCCTGCTTACCATGATCATTGGGAAATAATCTGACTGACATTACCAGCACTGCATACCAAAACAGGGTAATGGCTTATAAACATAAGACAAGGGGTCTCATCACGAGCCAGCTTGTTCGATTAGATTACAACCAGTGAATGGCATTGTCGAATCAGCTGGAAACCAAACCAAGACAATGGCTTTTTATCTTACAAAAGAAAAGGAAAAGAAAAGAAATACAAAATATGAAAATATGTTTTGAATTCATTCTTTTAATCATACTCTAAAATGGAAGGGGTTCTGAACAATCAAATGGTTAAAAGGTATCCCTGTCGAATCTATGAACGTTTGCTGGCAGCAGAGGCTCTACCTGTGACAAAGGAGTCAACTAAAATGGATAAGTTGGAAAGGTGTTTTGTTTTATCTTATCAACCAATAAAGGCCAATTTAAAACTTAGAATGTATTTAGTTTTAACAAGGGAAAGAATTAGCAAAAACATGTCTTTATTATATTCAGAATGTGTGTATACTTAGTTATATTAGAACTTTCCTTTTTGATAAGGTATCTATGTAAAGAAAGTTCAAAATTTCAATAACTTTTTCAAAGATAACTGTTTCTTCCAGCAAATCGCCAATTGTTGTGCTATACAACAACCCCCCATTTCAATTTATTTTACTTTAGAAAATTATAAATTGAAATGTGTCCCTTTTAGATTAAATTGGTATTAATCCATCACTCTTCTAAAGGTTCGGAAATAAACAAAACAACTTTAAACCTTTTGAAATAAATCGGTCTTAAAAATAAAACGAATAATCCTTTATTATTGTGATAAAGCGATCGCAAGATCGCATATCGCAACAACAAAGGATGCATAAACCATGACCCATTGATTTTCCACGATGCGATAAAAGCAAAATAGCCAATGGATATCGAGAAAACAAATAATAAAAGGCCCCTCCCTTTGCTCCGACGTGATATCGCAATCAGCGGTCGAGGAATGCGACGTGAACATAACAAACTCTCCTCGTTCAATCTCCCGATGTGAGTCAAGCAATATCGCTATCGGCGATCAGGGATTCCATAAGACTTAAATAAAATTGCCCAAGCCTTCCTCGGATTGCCGATTGCGATGAGACCAAAACACGACTTTCGAAAAGGATCAATATGATTTCGCTATATTATATATTAATTATGATTGAAAGCCTTTTCTCTTCCTGATAGAGATTCGCTCGCGTCCAACCGCCAAAAAATCAAATCCACGCTTAAACCATTCTTCGGCAAATAAAGGATATAATGAGTAATTAAATGATTGACAGGTTTTAGCGGCCAATTAATGAGCAGTCATGCCTAAATCCTTTCATAGATTGCATCCGTGGGAGCCTTATGATAAACCCTCCATTACTCATTGATTGACGCAATTTCCTCCTACTTGGTTTTCGCCATCTATTCTCTGCCTTACGTTTATTTTTCTCTTGCGTAGAGTTTTTTCAGCAGTAACGATGGGAAAGAAATCTAAGAAGTTTGGAAGGCCTTCGTCTCCTATGGTAACCGGACAACATGCCACCGATCCGGGACCAAGCAAGAAGGGATTAATCCCAGATACCACATGTCTCGGCCTTGGCAGCACTACTTGGCAAAATATTTACTACCTGGTAGAAGCCGAGGACCCTCAACAAACATCGGTACAAGCTTCAGTAGGTTGAAGCCGGAAATCTGATGCTACTTTAAAAGATTTGGCTGATTCCTACCTACATAGGATAACAGCTCGAGAGAAAATTCTTCCGTATACGGATGTGGTGAGATGGGCAATTGAGCAAATTCCAATCACAGACAAAACATTCTGCACTGTTGATGGAAGAGTATTTGGTTCATTTCAGCCCAACGATTTCAGACAAATGTACCATTTGCCCGAGCCAGAGAAGAAGTACAATAAAGCATTTCTGGAGAAGTTTCGAGATGAGAATGAGACCGAGTCAGCGCCTATATGAGAATGGAGATAGAACCCGGCGAAACACAAACATGAGTCTTCGGGTAAGTACTCCGTCAACTCCTTATGCTCTCCTTATTGTTATGCTGGAGTCATGATGTGTCGATTGTGGGGATTGCATGATTCTTCCAAATTTTCCATAGAGGTGGTTCCTTTGATGGAAGCGACATGTAATAGTGAAATCATGGATTGGGGGACTATATTATCGAATAAGTTGGCTATGGCTATTCTTGAATTCAGAAACAAATCCCTTGTTACTGGTAGGTTCATCCCTCCATTTTATTTTAGTGCCTACATTCTGGATACCCTCTGTTTCAATTCTGAGTTTCCTGTGTTAGGGTGGAGATGGACTCCACAGTACCCTATGCCTATTCATATCTACCACCAAAAACTATGGAAAGCTCATTATAAACACCATTTAAACCAAGTCTACAATGGATTCATGCTACCTCTTTACTATGCGATTTTTGATAAACCTGCCCCTAAGATCTCCTCTCAGGCTGAGATTGACTTGACAGCCCTAGGAACCTGGTTTGGAGAAGAAAAATTCACCTATGTAAGATTTTTTTGCAGTCAGGCCAAACCTCATGTCCTCCCCTTGTACATACCAGACAAGCTATTAGCTCGCGAAATAGCATATCAGCTTACAACTGCGTCAGCCATGAAAACTCTCAGAAATTCAAAGAAGCAAGTTTGGCCTCCTTTTCCTCTTAGGTGTGGTGTCTATACTCTGCATGATTATAAACACGCAGAGAAAGAGGAAAAAAAAGTGAACGTCCTAAGTCTCGCCACTCTGCCTAATAGACGTTTTGACCTGAAGAAAGTCATCTATAATGCCCTGGATCAAGCCAAGCTTACTAAATTCGAGCACAAGGAAGATGAGTTTGATGACCTGTTCTCCTCTGCCGAGTCAATCTTCTAGGTACAACAGCTAGCCAGAATGAGATATCGTGATGACGGGTTAGTATAATTTAACAAACTTAGAGAACAGAGGTTGCAAACTCTGCGTCTAGATTTGTTAGCTACTACCCTGATGATTCAGTCAAGCGAGCCTGAGCAGCAGCTTACTAATGAACCTCCTGCTACATCCGCAATCTATGAAGAAGTCTAGAGAAGAGAGTGGGAGGAACTCCAAAGGTTAGAACAAGAAGAGGCACAGAGAAAAGAACAAGAAGAGGCACAAAGGAAAGAACAAGAGGAGGCAGAAAAGAAGCAACAGGAGAGAATAAGGGAAGAAGAACAGAAAAAGCAGCAGGAGCAGAGCAGTAAAGAAATAAATGGTGATACTCAAGTGGAACCAAGGTTGCTTGAAGAATGGCAACAATTCAATACAATTATAGGCAATCTAGAGACCTCAACGGACGCCGAAACATCCAAAGCTGCTGATACACAAGATACAACATCAAAGGAGGTTCCAAGCAAAGGAACCAACGGTCCACCCTCAAATACAGTAGTAGAAATAATTCCGAAGAACCCTTCCAATCAAATTATTTTGCAAAGGGAAGACATTCCTCCACTAGATGTTTTCTATAGCCCAAAACACAGGGTTGTGATAAAGCGACAGCGGAAAAGAAGAAGGATTGATCAACCTTCTCTGTTCCATGAACAAACAATAACAGCAAATGTGGTATGGAGAGAAGAATTCGACCCCTCCGATGACCTAACCAGGTTATCTCAATATGTTGGTGCCTACTGTTGAAAATAATACTGAGAGGGGGGGTGAATCAGTATTATCTAGTCCTTTTTCAAAATCTTCCTTATTTATACTTTGAATTATATTTGCATATCAGTACCATAGAATAATGAGCATGAACAAGAAAAACAGACAGTCATATCAAAGAACGCCAGATATAAGGTGGAAACCCAATGTGGGTGAAAACCACCTACTGCAATATGTCTCTATCTTCTTTCAATTTAGAAACTCCTTTTACATTGGTCTTGTAGTGGTGTAGTCCTTTACCAGTACGCAGGCTGCAACCTGCAGAGAGCTACAACTCTCTCTCGTTTTCCAGTCTCTCCTAGAAGGGAGCTACAACCCCCTACTTCTTTTCTTACAAGGACCACTTTTCATAAATTTTCAAACTGGATCCATATACATCAAATGATCATCAAGTATAAATTACAGTCAGCTGCAGTAACCAGATCAAAATAACAGAACTGAATCCAGAACACCTTATCAACAGAAAAATTCAGTCAACAAATAGTCCTGAAACAGATACGCAACTTTCCTTTCTTTGGCCTGCGTCAGTACGCCCTTCACCCTCTGCTTCTCTGTGTATACCCGCCGATCTCCTTCTACTGCACTGCGTGCCCACGCACTGCTTCTTCTGTCGCGCTGCGTACTATACGCACCCAAATGTACTGTCGCGCCGCGTACTCCCACAGCAGGCACGCACCCAAAATAACTATTGTGCCACGTACTGTTACAGTAGGCACGCACCTGAACCACTGCTGCTCTGCGTACCCATGCAGTTCTCCTAATTCTACTCTGCGTACCCACGCAGTTCTCCTAATTCTGCTCTGTGTACCCACGCAGTCACCCTTCGTCTGCTCTGCGTACCTATGCAGCTCGCCTTCTTCTGCTCTGCGTACCCACGCAGAGGCACCGTTAAACACCTGCGTACCTCAGATTAGGGCTGAATTTGCAGATCACCAGTGTGCTACAGTTAGACGGATGCCCATATCTGATCAAGTGCTCGGGAGATCACCCTTCACAGATTCGCTTTCCACTTTCACTTTCATATAGATCAAGCCTTTTGAAACAATAACCCAATAGATCAGATCTTAAGATATTCAACCCGAAAGCCTGCTAAGCCAAATTATCTCCTTTGCTTTATATAGGCAAGCTCTTCCTTAAATAAGGGATCATGGGGCTCAATAATAATAATAAAATAAAACAATATCACAGGCCAAAACCATGATAACACAATACCGTCGGCTAAATACCAAGGGTAAAACATAAGGAACCCCACGTGTGCATGCTTTACTGCCTTGAAGTGCGTGCACTGGGGGTACGCACCTCATGAATGGGTAACCTGCGTGTCTGGATGCGGTCCCTGCACAGCGTTCCTGCAGGTACGCATCTTCTGAACTGTTCTCCTGCGTACTTCTTAATTTTTATCATATTGAGAGCCTTTCCATGGGTGTTGCCATCAAGTACAACATCTGTAACATATAACCATACCAGAAACATAATGCCAACACCTACTCGGCAACCACCATGGATAAGGCATCGGAGGTAAAAAAATTGTTGAAGGAAAAGGATCAAGTGATCGCTTTATTACAAGCGCAGTTATCGGAAGAGCCGCAGAAGTTAGAACAGCTACAACAGCAACTGTCCACACAGCAACAATTAAACAACCAGCTAAACAAACAGTTGCATGAAGAGAAACAGAGCATCGATTCAGGAGCAATCCAGAAACAAAAGGAACTATCTGAGGCATTATCAAAGTTGAAGGCGATGAATGAACATATGGCAAAGACAAAAGATGAGCAAATTGCTCAATTATCAGCTCAAGTAGAAAGGTTCAAGAGTCTTCCCCAACCTGCTGAGTTCAGAGCAGAGGCAATGCAAATTAACAAGGCATTAATAACACAAATAAGATTGTTATGTCATGAAATCACCCAAGTTGAACCTTTATGCGACATAACATCATCTATAATAGATATGTCAGTGGATGCCAGGTAGGATTTAGAGAAATCCGAAGACATTTTGACAGATTTTCTTACGTGGCAGGACTCTAATGAGGGAAAGGCAGCAAACTTGCCCAAAATCTTAGAATTCCATAAGGAAATCCTATTCACAGTGTGGCAATCCCAATTAATGAAAGCAGAGAGAGTTGTTTCCAGATGCAAGTTATCTACGAGCAATTTAATTGACTTGATCAATAATACTCTCTATTTATCTAACATGATTTCTCAATGTACACCAAGTAAACTATTATCGGCCAAGACATTGGAGTAGTCATGTAACCAAGAGCTAGAAAAGAATGGGAGATTGATCTCAGGGATTAAAAGTTTAACTTGGGACACCTATTGGTTGTTCCTAGTAAAACCATACAATCAGAGAGTCGCCCTCAAATGCCTGACGGATGCAATCGGGTTTATCATTCCTGATATACATGATGCCACCTATGCTGCTCAAATCAATTCTCGTCTCAGCTGCCCTCAAGAAGTGGAGCCAATGCTGGCAATATGCCAACTCAGGACGAAGGGCAAACAACCAGAAGAATGAATCATCGTTTCCAATTTCCAGATCACTATGGGAGAGATATTTTAAGATCGGATTATACCAATTTAGTAGCATTTTAATTTTGTAGTTTGTTAGCTTAGTTTAGTATTTATAGACCCTTTCATGTATTTAGAAAGGGTCGTAAGTTTTTGTATATGAGTTAAGCCTAAAGTTGCACTACTGTACTTCAGGCATATTCTTTTATGAAGACTGGACCAAATCTTTCCAAATTTTGACAATGAAGCATTGATGTGAATGTGCACTATTGCCTTTATTTTAAAGTATTTCTGAATCGGAAGAAGGAATTCAAATTGCGATTGGCGTAGGGAATAATTCACAGCTCATATGGTACTATTATCTATGTCTGAATTTATTCCTTTTATGTGAATTTTTGTTTGGTCATTTATGCTATTATTGAATATATGAATTTGTTTTAACAGTAAAACTTTATGCTTTCCACTATTGGATGTTTACAGTTTGCTATTCTTTCAATCATGCATGTATCAGTAATATAAAAGAGAAGTATAATATCATTTTATCAATTACTTCGTTCAACTATTTGAACGAAGCAATTATCATTGAAATGAATGTCTTTGTTTATTGCATAGTGTCACCTATATGCCTATCAGCAAACATAGATTATTAAACATTGCACTTAAAGAATAGAAGCTTCTCGGGATAAAATAGTCATTTATGTTTTCATTCATAGAATAAGTCCTCCATTTATTATCACTTGTTAGAAAACCAATCATTCATTCACCCCCTTTTATTCACTATTGGGAAACTGGTCCCATTATATCCATTCGGAGCCACCATCCCAAACATAAAAGGAGCTGTATTAAGGTCCAGACTGGGTGGTTATCCCCGATGTTGATGTAACGATTTTCGGGGCATCAACACTCCCTGATATACATATTTTAGGTGAGGTAGAGAAGGGCACTTGTCTATGGAGTGGTTTTCTCCACAAACTGAGTTGACTTCAATATGGTTTAATGGACATTCATTCCTGGGGTTCCTCCTTATGCATCTAGGGTAGAAAATGGTTAAGGATCTCTCTGCTTCCGCCTATTTTCTCTTAATGTGGATAATGTCCATCTATATGGAAAGGGTTTGCAATATCTCACTCTTGAAATATTCTAACATGTTTCCAATTTCTCCCGTAATGGATGTATTGGAACACGATGGACTGACCATAAGTTGACTACCCCTACCCTTTTTCCTGGCTACCCTAGAATGGTTTCTAAAGACAGTCTTGATATCCTCATAGGGTAATTGGTAGATGTACCCTCCTACTAGAAAGTTTAGGGTATCCAGAAGATCTTCCCTTAGCCCTCCAAGCATGACTAGCTTCAGTGGCTCAGGGTCAAGTGTGCACCTAGCCCTTTTGTAGCTAAGCTATAATATTTCTTCATAATTCTCTAGGGATTCATCATGCCCTAGAGTCATCCTAAAAATTTCCTCTTTAGTGTCTTTAGACCTGTAGTAGTCTCGATACTTGTTGTTGAAGGCTTCCTGCATCTGATCCAAAGTTGTGATGCTATCCCTAGGTAAACCCATGAACCAACGTAAAGTTGCATCCTTGAGAGTGGATGGGAATAGTTTCAACTTTTTCTCATCATTGGTTTAATCATGACATCAAACTCAAACAAGAAAGTGTCTGGATCTTCTGAGGTCGGGCCATGGAAATGAGGAAGGGTAGAGGGGCTTATATTATTCATCTTGGTATCCCCATTGGTTTCCCTAATGGGGAAGGAACCCTCAAATATTTCTCTATTTTCAGCCATTGGGTCAGTTGGAATGGGCTTTTCTTCTTCTTCTCCCCTTATAGACACTTCAAATATCTCTAGTTGCTCATCTAAGGGTTCCTCCAATTCATATCCATTAAAGAAGAGGGAAGGTTGGTTGTTTGTAGTAGTGGGGAGATTTGGAAAATTTTCCTTAAGTTATCCATATTCCTACGAGGCATGAAAGAAGTGTTTTTTTTGTTTTGTGTCTTTTCAAGGTTTTAAAATAATTTCATAATTTAAATTGTCGACTGAATGAAAACTAACTACCTAAAAGAAATCTTACTTGCATAATGGAAAGGAAAGCAAAGAATGCAGAATGGAAAAGAAAGAAAACTAAATTACTTTTGCAGAAATGAAACTAATAGCAGAATATAAGTGACAAGAAATGGAAGAAAGAAAGAAGTGATCACATATTACTTAGACACCACCCTGACAATGGTGCAAAAAAGTGATGAGCACCAGTATTGCAGCAAAAATGTTGAAACTCCTGGGGCTACCAACTTTACTTTATCAACCTAGGGTTCGTACAAACTTGGAGGTGACAGTGTTGTATACACAAGTAAATATGATGGGCTGCTCGTTGTCACTACTAAGCTGGTGATAGACCACTAAGGTTTTTCAAAGTAGACTTCTATGGATTCAGAAGAAGCTTGGTTACCAATGGGGGAAAGAGAAATCTACTCTAAGATAAAGCTTGTCTACTGTAGTAAGGAAAGCGACTGGAATCAAATGCTAAAAAAAACCATTTTCTAACTAAATGATAAGAGGTTATGCTTCAAAATAATGTTAAGTTAACATGTATGCAATTCTACTATCCTAAGAATGCAAATTGAAAGCACCAAACATTTTACTATTGTGCATGTAAATGAATAAAATAATTATGTTTTTCTTTTTGTTTCTTTTACGTGAAAGTGTGAAAACTAATCCCTTATGGTGATGTGGCAGGTGGATTAGGGATGATGGTGAATGGCTAGAAGGTTGGGGAGATTAGTAGGGGACCTTTTCTAGCTTCCTAGAGGTGTTTTCTGCAATTCGACCTCAAAACATGCCACTGTAGGTAAACCTACAGGATGTCCTAATGCGTTCTACAGGATGTCTTGAAAACCTATAGGATCCCCTGTATTTCTACAGGATACAGCCGAGAGAAAAACGATGGGTGTTGAAGGTGATGTAAGGTTTAGGAAAGGTCGTTAGTGGATTTAATGAGGCAAGGGAGTGCCTAGGACCACTTCATAACTCAAAATCAAGGGTGGGAGATGGTTGGATTTGTTGAACAAGCTTGGAGAAGTATCCTTGTGAAATGATCAAATTGGTGAGGGTTTTAGTGAAATAAAATAACGATCATGGATGGATGAAGTTAGAATGAGTTTGTTGACTATGAAATCTCAGTGTACTTCTGAAACACCTGCACAACATCAAACAATGACATTTATCCAAAAATCATGTAAACAAGAAGAATTTCAATTATCTAAGGAAAACATAATTTCATGAGCTATGTGCCTACATAATCCATGAAGAGAACTTGCAGAATTAGATGGAACATTCATGAGATCTAATGTAAGACTAAAGGTAGAATAAATGATAACTAAATCCTACTCTTGCAAACTGATCAAATGCTGGCCTAAGTACAAAAAACCCTAAATTCCATGAGAAACTAGAATTCTGTCTTTTTGGGGCTGGATAGGAGTTCTTTCCTCAAACCATGATCCCTGAAAGAAGGAATGAGGCCAAAACCACCTATTGATATATTTTTGATGTTCCTTTATCTCTTCTAAACTATTGCTGAAGTAAAGAACAAATGGAAGCAAACTAATCAAATCTACACTACTTGCAGTGAAATAATTCTAAAGACAATTCAATCATTAATATATGAATTCAATCTAAGCATACAAATACAAGAGGAGGGCCCTTTGCTACTAGGGTTGGGCCCTAATCCAAGAGCTTTATCCCTCTAAGTTAACTCAGTGCTGGATCAAGGATTTGCTCATTCTCATTATCAAAACAGAAAATTACATAGCAATGTCTTCCACAACTCTTGAACTCGAAAATGTCTAGTGTTTTTACAACAAAAATTCGAATCCTAATGAGGCTCTAGGCCACTTTATTTATACAACTGAAGTCCCCAACTACTTCCTTAAATATAGGGAAGCTCAGCTCCCAAACTCGAGATAAAATAGCTCTTTAACTATCACTTGCTTGGTTTCCTTTTGATCTCCGTGACATAGTTGCTTGTACTCCGAGCTAGTGTGATTGGTGGAGGAATATTCAAATGAAGGAACATTAAATGAGGAGGATCTACCTCCTACATGCTCTCCTCCTTGTCTCATTTAATTTTCATCCCTTAATTAGCAAAAATTCTATGATTTTCTCTCACAAACCTACAACCAATGCACATTAGTCCACTAGGCATAATATCTCACTTTAACTCATCTCATTAAAAAAATATAATCAAAATATGTAATAAATTGTGAGAAGAGTTGATTTGACTAATCTAGGAGGTCGATTAAGGTCTATATAGTTACCCAATGATGAGGGTCATCAATAACCTTGAGGGAACCTATTAGATCCACACGTATGCTAGCATCTAATCTTCTCAACTTGGTGTAAATCTACCTTTGTGTTAATTCTTGTCCAATCAATTAGAGAAGGGATAAGGGAAAATCTAAAGTGAAAAAACCAATATTAGAGGCCTTAAAATACTTCTCTAAAGGGGAAACCTCCTCTTCTCTTAATAAGTTAGGATCCCTCATTTTCCCATTGAAAATAATGTGCCAATGCATAGTTCTATTAAAATAAATAAATTCAGGGTGAAATATGAGAGAGGATTCTTGCATAGTGAGGTGAAGTAAGTGATTTCACTAGGGTATTGTCTTGGATCACTAGAAACAAAGAAACAATTATGCTCCTAAAGTGACTGTGCTAGGGTAATGTCCAGGCCTGCTAGTAGCAGAGGAACACCATAGGTGAAAAATCATATTATGTATATCATGAACTTGCCATGCACATTACCCTTTCGTAGATTGAAACAATTGTGATATGGTGTATCTTTTGTATGCATGTTCAAATAAGTAGAGAGAACTAAGATTTTATGTATAAAATCGAGTCAAAAATGGGAAATCAAGGAAATCAATACTTCCTAAAGGTATGACCCTTACTTGAAAGATATTCCTAGATAGAGAAGTTGAATTCCTCCTGGTGTGTCACCAAGTGTTGTTGCTACTACAACGCGCTCCAAACTTTCACTACATTAACTTTTTGGAGTCTACTATCACCATCATAACTAGTGTCACTTTCATCATCAAATTTCATTTCATATTACTCTATGTGTTTCAAGTCTCCCTAAATTGTTTCAATTGTTATCATAATGATTAGAACATATTTAAGTTCATTTCATGGTTGCAACATCTTTGTTGTCATAAAATGACACTTTTGGGTGACAGTGGCACACACTTCACACATTATACTAAGGGAATGTGTACAAAGGAACATTTTTGAAGTGTATTAATTATTTTTAAAGTTTTTCCAAGTTTGTGCGATGACTTGGTATATTTACCACATTATTTTATGTTTAAACTCAACATGTTCAACCATTGCCCTATGTCTCAGACCTAGACAACTTTTTAGTTTCAAGGAAATCCCATCGAAACCAAAAGCATATAAGCGCACTCTGAAGCCTTGATGAGGAGTCCTTCATTGTTTGGAAGCATGACATTCACCCTCCAAGGGTGCAAGGAACACTCCTTAAACCTCTTTCCCCTTCCTTTCCCTAAATTGCACCCTCGTATAGACCAAGTCTTCCTTAAGAACACTCCTTTGACTCAAAGAAGTGCACATTCCTTAACCATAAAGGCTTACTCTCAAGGCCTTAAGCTCCACCCTTCATCCCTCCCCAATGTGACATGTTCCTTCTAGACCCTTTGAATGCATGATCACACTTTGAAGGCACGAGCCTCTTCCCTTCAGCCTTCAGACTTGTTCCATGTTCCCTCCTGGACCTCCAAAGCACATGAGAGCACCCTAAAGGCCTGAAGCTTTGATCCTTCAACCTTTAGGAATGTGCCCTGCACCCTCCCTCTCTCCCTTGAGTGCATAGCACACCTAGGAAGCTCGAAGCCTTCCTCTTCATCCTTCATATTTTAATAAGGCACCCTGCCTTGACTGCATGAACACATGCCGAAGCCCTAAATAATTTCCTCTTCATCCCTTCAGCCTTTCAATGTGCCCCCATGCACCCTGAAGCTCCTTTTACCCATTTTAAGTGTGTTGAAAAGGAACGAATAGAAAATAGGCATTAAAAACAGAAGAATGGGAGAGTTTTTGGCTGATAGTTATTTTCCACGACAGAGTGTAGATACAAGTATTCTAGAAACATCATGGCAAGCACACATGAAGAAGATCAGGAAAAGAGAATAAAAAAATGAAGCATGGAAATATCGAGTAACATACTTGAATATTAATGATCAAAGATCCAAAACTCTCCATTCGGTGAAAGACCCTTTGGAGGGTAGAGACATACACGATTGGAGCTACTTGATGAATGAAGATACAAGTGGAAGCATGTCACCACTAGATAAATTGCATGTCATCAACCACCATTAGTCTCAATCATCACATGTCATTTTCTCATCACACAATGATGTGGAAGTCATGATGTATTATTGTAATCATTGTAAATACAAATAAGTGGAAGTCCAAGAGTCATGTATGAACTAAAGAGTCATGGAAGTCCAAAAGACATGGAATACTAAAAGTCATATGTAATTCCAAAAGTCATTTGGAATCCCAAAGGTTGTATAAGTCCAAAGGTTAGAAGAAGTTAGAAATTCAAGGGTCATGAGGATGTGAAAGGTCATTCCTCAAGTTATAAATAGATCCCCATTCCTCATGTAAATGAATTGTAACTCTAGCTTCTCCCACAAGGCATTAGAGAGACAAAGTAGTACTTTTGAGGAGAAAGTAGTGGCTATAATGATCCGCTATTGGAGCTACTGATATTCATTGTATTTATGTACCTTGGGACTTTTGCTTGATATCAAAGCCTTCCAGGACAACACATTTTCACACATGGATTGTGAATCTTTCTAAGACTATTCTTTGAATGTTTATGGTTCATGTTTTCTTTCCTATGTACTGGGGTAACTAAAATATTTCAGTGACTTCAGTGCTTCTTGTTGGAAATATGTTGTAATGTTATAATGATTATCACATCCTTCTCAATTATTTCGCTTGATGTTAGATGAGTCTTTCTCATTCACGTGTGTCTCCATTACAATACTATTATGAATTCTCTCTATGAGGATCACTTTATTTTATCCCTCCTTGGTAAGAGAACCATGATACACCTACATTTGAACATTCATAAGGCACACTAACTTGTTCATTCAAAAGGATATTTGTGCTTGCAAAACCCTCCTCCAACATCTAGCAAATGAATTGGCAAGCGAGGGTAAATATGCAATAGGATGTCACTATGATAAGACTCAACCTCCTAGCTAACCTTAAGGAAATGGAGTTGACAAAACAATAACATACAAACCTCCATCTAGTGCTTCAGGACCCCCAAGAGATAATCCACCACTCCAGGTCGCCAACCCCTGAGTCAACCTAACATTTCAATGAACTAAACCCAAAGTTGCTTCCATGACAAGGGATGTGTGTGACTAAAACCATTTATTCACTCCCAAAATGCCTCAAAGGGAGAGATTGTAGTCTTTTTCAGCTATTTCTGTGCTAGAGACTATGCAATTTTTGCCACTTTTTCAGGGCTAGTCTCCAAAACAATGGATAGAACCTGATGATAGTTTCGAAGAAAATAAATGACACCAAGGTGAATCTTCTAAGAAAAATATTGATCAAGGGCTTGACCTAACCAAACCTAACTATGACAAATATTTTATCAAACACTTAGTAAATATGAATCCCATAGGTGTAAATAGCATATTTGAGCATAGGGGTCTCATACGTATCTGACATTCATGATGAAGCATTGTTTCCTTATCACGTTAACTGCAATTCCATCCATTAGGTCATAAATACATTATTCATTTGTTTACAAGTGAAAACATGATGAGAGCCATGCATAGCTGTTGCCATAAAACATATACATTACCAGCATAATAGGGACAAAACTATCAATGAAATAAGAACCATATCCACCACGTATAATCCATCATAATGCTCATAGAAATACCAAAAAAAATAACATTCATTAATCATTCAAAATCCAAACCTAGGATGGGACTTCCACGTTCCACCATACCATAGAATGGCTGAGCCAAATCTCTCTTCATCCATTCACACTTGTGCCATATTCCAAGCATGAATGTGGGATGTCGTAGGACACATCAATAAAAAACCATCCAGGGATTCCAGAGGCCATCCAGCTTAACCCATCAAAAAATGATTCCACCTCATGGTCGGACATCATCAAAACCATCATATGATCAGTCTTTATCCCATCCTTCCAGGGCTCAAGATTGTTTGTTCCAACCCAGCTCCTAGGACTAGTAACTCAACCCACGACTACTACTGGGCACCAGAGCACTTTTCCACCCAAGGCTCCAAGACTGCTAACTCAATCCACAACTTCTTCTGGGCTTCTAAAGCATTTTTCCAACCAAGGTTTCTAGGACTAGTAAGTCAACCCACCAAGGGCTTCTAGAGCATTTGTCCAACCGAGGCTTCCATGATTAATAACTCAACCCAAGTTGTTACAAGGATTCTAGAGTGTTTGTCCAACCGAGGCTTCTTGGACTAGTAACTCAACCCAAGCCGTTACAGATCTTCCAGAGTGTTTTTCCAACTAAGGCATTAAGTAACTAATAACTCAACCCAAGCTAAGGAAAGATGAAAAACAGCTGAAAAAAACTTTGAAATTAAACACACAATCACCATGTCTATCTAGGAAATGGAAAGGCTAGGTAAATCCACTATCAATCCAGGCAATCCTCCATGCGAGTGACACATCATAACAAAGAAACCACATGCATGTTCCATGCATGCCAAAAATAGTGAGGAAAACATACATGAAACTTAGTTCCTGCAAGAAAATTTATTGTACTTGCTGATCCTAATACCCTCTTGTACCTTCCTACTCTTCCTTTGCCTTCTTGCTCCAAAAATCCAAGTATGCCACACCCTCCAAGAGTGCTCCTAGAAAACTCTAAGTATCCAAGAGTATGAGAGAGAGAATAAAAGAGAGCTCCAAAACTAAACTGACCAAGCTTGAGCCAAGAGCTTACACTAACTAAGAGCTTGTCAACTTATCCTCAAAAGACTTTTTATCAATGAGGGCTCTATTTTCTTCATCTTCCATTATTTTCATTCATTTTCCTCCTCGCATGTAATTTGTGACCTTTCACCTCCTCTTTCTCCTAATTTCCATTATTTTCATAAAGAAATTCCAATTAATGCCTCATGCCTTTCCAAAACCTTAGCCATTTCCTTTGCCAATTTTCTTAGCCATAATAAACTGAATCAATGCCCACTAAAATTTTTCCCGCACCATCCAACTTGGAATATGTGTCCCATCACTACAGCCATATATATATATTTACATGGAATTTTTACCACGATTGTTAGAAAACCCTCCTACTTGGGGAAACACTGTCCTCTGTGTTCAATGACACCTATAACCAATAAGACTGCTGAAACAAAACATACTACCCATGGAGATTTATAACACAGCTCATTGCAATATTTACAATGACCACTGTTGAAACATGACAAACATACCATTTAATGGATATTTTTAACACAGCTCATTATGGTATTTACACTAACCACATATACACATACACATTTTCTTCAACCAACAAATAACCATACTATCTGTGGAGATTTATAGACCAGCTCGATACAATATTTAAAATAATACACACACATACACATATGCACATTTGCTCAACCAGCAAATAAAAGGATATGATATCTCTACAAAAAGGGAATCTAGAGGCTCACACCTCCACCCTCAAAGTAATATTAGGATTCAACTCCAGCCTAGGAAGTCTAGAATCCACTACAAAATCAAATCTACATCCAATGTCTAGCACTATAATCCAGTGCTCAGTGAATAACTAACGACTCATTATTCTGGGCCGCACACCCAATGTGCATCTAATCCCATCTAGAAATGTTAATGTCCAAACCAAATTCATTCCCCATCATTCCCTTCTCTGCTACACAGTCCCATGGGAAATATAATCACCCCTTCCATGTAGTCACTCACCTTCCAAGTTCCATTGATAACCCTATCTTGGGTAGTCCATCCCTTGGCAAGGCTTCATCAAATCAAAAGATACAAAAACCAAGGCATATCCCTACCTTAAAACCATCATACCAGTCATAGCATGCTCTTGGAAATCAATGGACACTATTGGGTAACAGTGTCTCATAATGGTACTAGTCCTAAAGTTATTTACCAAGATACTCCTGCATTTTCCAATTCCTTTTGTTGGTGTTACTGATTCTTGCAGTCGATTTCAATAATCGAAATGGGAATGTTCATGCATTACTATTCCAAGCACATAATTTCCTTTAGATTCAAATAAATTGAAATAACCTCAAATCATACCTCATTAGTAGCTCTTCAATAGATATACTTGCAATCCCTTTTATTTCCTATCACAACAAGTCAAACTAGGATCTTTGACCAAATCATCATGTATAAACATACCATATCAGGTTAACTGAAAACACAACCATCATAGATAAACATCATAAATCACATGTAACCAACACCTAGTTCAACAAATAGATCAAGCAATCATTTTATAGAAGTCATTTTGTACTTAGTTTTGTACTCAATTCGGTACTCTATTTTAGGTTCAATACCAGTCAACCAGGCAACTGTCGGCATCCTGAAGATAGTGTCAAAAATGGAACAATTCAGTTATGATGTCGATGAAGTGATCCTAGGGGTTTAACTTAGCTTTAATTAGTCTAGATCACAAATCTATTTACTTTCCTTAGTCATTTTATTGTAACCATTTTTTTAAGCCTGAATTATTTAAAAAGGCCCAATGTTTGTATGAAAGGTTACATGCAAAGAATGAACGTTTGATAAAGAGATTGTGACTAAAAATCATTTGATTCTATTTTGTTTAAGATTGAAACTCTTTGACTCATGTTCTATTGAAGGTTTTTAATGTAATCATTTCGGCTTCTATATATATTCGTGGATTTATGTCTTCATTATATGTAATTTATTAAGTTAAATTAGACTTGTTTGAAGTTGTAGCAAGGGCCCACCACAAACCTCGACCAAGTGTTGTAGCAATTTTGGTTAAGTAGAAGGTGTGTTTTGAATTTATCTAGCAGAACTTTACTTGAATATTCATTTCTTTTTGTTGGTGATTTCTAGAATTTCCATACTTATAATCCTAATTAAATTTCATTTGAAATCTATCATAGATCTAAAATTCATGATATCTAGTTAGATTTTTTATTTTTATTTTGCAAGTTTATGGATCATTTTCATAGGTATCTTCTACATCTATTGACTTCTTTAATTGATATCAAGATTCTGTAAGCACTGAATAAGTATGCTTCAGTTAGGGATGGATTTTTTAGGAACAAGTTCTTGCAATTTTAGGTTGAATCCTCTATTCTTAATGAAGTGACTTGATCATATGTGGATATATATAATTTTCCAAGAAACCCTTGTAACTGGTGTTTTGTTTGAATTCTTGTGAGGATTGATTAGGAATAGTGCGCCATTCATTTTTTCCATGAAAAGTGTGTGTCAAAATTTGGAGAACAATGTGCCATTTGTAATGTGTTGATTATTTGATGAGGGGTATGTCATTCATTTTATTTCATAGTTAATCTCGAGTTAGATTTATCAATTTATAACTTGCGAGTCTTTTAATTACTTGTAGAGACAATTAGAAAAACGTGTTTTTTTTCTAATTAATCAATTGATTTGGAGTTAGAGGGAGACATGTTACTTTTTTAGATGCTTATTTAATTTTGAATGGATTTGTTAACTAGGAAATAGTGTAAATTATTTTTTGGAACATTGTTGAGTTTACTTTCGATTTCTAACACCCTGGGGTTAGTTTCGCATAATGGTTTATGAATCGAATGAATTGTTAAATTGATTTAAGAACATGGTTTGTGATTATTTCTAATCTTATTTATGGAAGATGTTTTAGATAGATGCACCATAATTAAGGATAAATTAGTAATTAATATTGTGTAGTTTAATATGTTTCTTAATTAGTAATTTGGATTGTGTAGCGTAATGGATTTCTTAATTACTAATTTAGATTGTATAGTGTAATAGGTTTCTTCACTTCAACAAATTCGGGTGTGATTATTTTAAATTAGGAACATAGTTTGGTTATTATGCACTTAAATCCGTACTAAGTCAGCATAGGGTAAATCTAGATCTGAACCATAATGACTTGTAATGCAAAGCTTACGAACTCTGGTTGACAATTACATATTTAGGGAATCCAATGACATATAAAAACCTTAACATAGTGACAATAACATTAGTATAAGAGATGAAAATTATTTCCTGTTGATAAATGCTCCAAAGAATCCAAGTTGGAAACCTACATAATTGTAAGGCTTATTTAACCAGAGACCCAGGTACCAATTTATGTGAAATCACAAGGTTTCGTTGATCCTATGAAAGGAATCAACATTCTTGTCATGGTGTTACCAATATTTATATCCTTATAATCTCGGTGTAGGATACTAAGTTATCCCTACTTAGAATCACTCTCAGGAAATGAATATGGACAAGTATGAAGAAAATATATGATTTGGGAACAAGATGATGGACTTATGTCAAAATTTATTCTGGGATAAAAACTTAGTACAAAAGGTTGGATATTAAATTATTTTATAAAATTGCATATTCATAATAATTGGTGGTTTCATTATTATGGTTCTGGAAGAACCAAAAGGATAGTGTGATGTTGGTTATGGAAGCATTAGAAGCTATGAGATTAAAAATGATAAATTCATGGTAAGTAAGTTAATTATGAACCATACATATTCCTATTCATATTTTTAGGGATCCAATGAAAATATTATAATTAAATATAAAAAAAAATCCCCCATGTAATCTGTAGACACCTTAGCTAATAATATGCCAAATAGAAGGGGATGCAAATCCCAAGAAAGGAGTTGAGAGAAACTCATGTGCGACAAGTGTTGGGAAGTATTACTATAAAATTGGCGATGTAAGTATCTTGTGATATTTTGTGGATTTTAAGTATGTTGATATTATACTAGGTTATGCCGTAAATTGTCATATTGATTTATTGTAATGTCACTTTTTATTTTTAGCCTCAATTGCCTACTAGGGGAAGATAAGAAGAAAAATAATAAGGTAAAGAAAAACAACTAAATTAAAAAAACCGATGGATAATTAATGTGGAAAAGGAATGGGTCCACCCTAGTAATGGAAAAGGATCCTATCTGCTAATAAGGTGGCAAGTTAAAAAGAATCACAATGTTAGGTTCTACCTTATTGATATGAAATAATTATGATGGTACCTAAAGGGAAGATCACTAGTTGTAAACCATCATGGGGATAAGGTAAGGAAATCTTCCTTGAAAAAAAACAGGGGGTGGGGGAGGAATGAGATGATGATAGAAAGTACAATTACTATGTAAATGGTATAATAATAAAATTAGTTATTCTCAAGTTGGGATAAAATTGCTAACCACAGGACCTTACAAGTCAAAGGTAGTAAAATAACCCTTTGTGAATGAAGTGAGTATTATGTTGTGAATTGATATGGAAGAAAGAATTATATCATAGTAATGTAAGGAGTGTGACATAGTTAATATGCTTAAAAACATAAAAGGGAGAGATGGTAATTTATGAATACTATGGTCCAGAGTAAAAATAAATAATAAAATGAATGAAAACTTCCCCTAAGGGATGACAGTGGAAAAATATATACCACGTAGAATAAAGTATAACACAATTTTGAAGGTAACAAAGGAAAGCATGTGTTACAATTGAATTTGAAATATAGAATATTTGTACCAAAAAATATATAATAGCAACATAATGCAAGTATAAGTATGCTAAGCATTGTAATTCATGACTATGGATAAACTCCCATTGGCCTTCAAGAGTATTTTTGGCCTTTATGACTGATAAAAGTGGAAAAATTATTCATATATTTCCATATATATATATATATATATATAATATATATATATATATAATATATATATATATATATATTGTGATCACCTTATATGTGGATTGTCATTAATTGACTTATTCATAGTCTAAAGCTTCAATTATTCATATTGGAATAACTTAAATAATTATGGCATAGATATAGGCAAAGACAATCATAAGGAAAAGAAGGGTGTAAAATCAGGTAATTGTGTGAAGTTCCAAAAAAAATACCAAAAACACGCAAAGTGTTGGTAAGTCGGGATATATGTCATCATAATTTATTGAAATCACAAAATGAATGAAACGTTTTGAGCATACCAAATTGGAACTGATAGTAATGATGATATTATATTGACGCCTCCCATAAGTAGGAAAGTTCAAGGCACGTAGAATTAACATTGAAAATATCCATCAAATGAAAGTTTTTTGCTAACCTAGGTAAGGTGGTATTGATTAAGGCTAATACTGAGAATGGAAATAATACTAAGATAGCTAGATAGGTTGTTTGAATTCATGGAACAAATGGACAATAATGGAAAAGATTATTCTCTTAACCCTAACTTAGAATTTCACATGCACTTATGTATTGTAGACATAATAAGTTGAACACATATAAATGTATGTATGGTAGTGCCATTATATTTGACATGATTGTCAGGAGGCATTGGAGTGGAATTATGACCACTTACGAATAGTATGGAAAATAAATTTAAATGCTAAAAATAATATTCCTACTAAGTACGAGACTTATATTGTGATCATAAAAATTAGAAAAGGAAAAATGACTCGGTTCACATGAATAGAGACAATACAATCTCATGAATGGTATGTGGTAATATGTAAAGCATTGAGTAATGTGTTTATGTGCATGTGATTTACATGTGTATATGTGTATTATGTAGAGTGCTATGTGTATGTGGCATGGTGAATAGGTAATTAAAAAAGAAAAGTGTAATGTTCATTCTTTCTGAATGGGGTACGAACTGGTGTGACATTTAATTAAATATTGACTAAGTTAATGTTGAAAGTAGAAACCAATAAATATTGATTGGTTTCCATAGAGTAACCTAATAGAAAGAAATATTTTATGATGTGGAACAACTTAGTGGAAAGAAAAAGATTATGGACAGGAGGTGCATTTATAACTACGAAGAGGAACCTCTAAACCAATTTTTTCCAAGTTGGATCAATGTGCAAATGAGTGCAAGGGAAAACCTCACAATTGTACACAAAGCAAACCATGTATAATCTTCATCAAAGACATACAATATAGGATGACAAAGGAAGAAACTGAAAAGATGTTGCAATATGGACTCTTTATTTTGCACGAAGAAAAGTAGCCCAAGAAAGGCATAATTAAGCTTACTTGAACAAAGTAGACAACCATGTCGTTTCCTTGAACATGGCAGGAAAAGTGAAATTATTCTAAACTTTACTCATGCATAAAAAATGCATATGTAACATTTAAAATTAATGCAAACACATCGTAATGTTACCTAGTACGATAGTACACTAATTGCAATATATCATTTAAAGAAAAAAAATATAACAACAGTAAATGGATTCTGGAATGTTACAACCAATAAGTACATAGTGCCAATGGAATTGGTAATTTCACAATCTGAAATTTATAGTGGAATCACAAGGTGGGGTCTTTTTCAAGTGAGTTATCCATTGGGTAAGTAAGAGGTATTTATTGTTATTTTTTGTGAGCTTATAATGATGTCACTAACCCTTACTTAGTGCAAGTTTCTAACTCTAGATGGTTTGTGATGAATATTAATGACCCTTGCTGAATACATAAATAGCAACTAATGATGCCTTTAATAAAATTGAAACGGTTATATATATATCCTTCTTAAATAATGATATATTGAAACTAATGACAATAATTGTGAATGTAGGTTAAACTAGATGAAATATTTTTGGTGGAGCCTATGCATATTGATAATCAAAGAGAAATTATGCTATGGAAGAAAAATATTGCTCAGGATAAAGTGTAGTGGAAACACTTCAACTAAGAGAGGCCACTTGGAAGATGAATATAAATATTTTATGTGTGAAACATATCCCAATAAGTTTAGATGGGCTAGAATCAAACTCCGAGGATGGTGTTTTTCTTGGGGGGGAGGACATGTAATGTCCCTTTTTGAAAAGTAAATATTTAATTTACTTTTAATGCACAAACTTGGTATAACATGGGCTAAGTAGAAAGCCTACTTACAAACTTTAATGTTTAAAAGCTAAGGTTATGGAATGTTTTGGTTTTCCCAGGGAAAATATACTAAAATAAATATGTTTTCACTCGCCAAAAAGTTATGATATCTCTCCCTAGAGATAAATAATATCAGTTGGTACAAGGGAGAGAAGAGGGGGAGAGGAGAGAAAACCTGAGGCAACCTTGAAGATTTGGTACCTACTTGGACGAGGTCTAAGCGAGGAGAATGGAGTTCTAATATTATGAGCATGTGCTAGGACGTTGTTGAAGGAAGGAAGGACAATACCAGTTAGGTTATTCTTGGGCTAGTTGGAGTCAGTGGAATCCCTAAAATATACTTGTGTGTATGTGAATGTTTTGGTTGGACTTGTACGATATTTATGCTTTTAAATAAACCTTGTTAGGTCACTATAAATAAACTATATTGGGAGTGAAAAACTGGCTCAGGGGAGAATTGGAGATGATTTCCATTCTCATCAGTTGGGAGGAGTGGTCATTTTTCCTTGTGAATTCCTTGACAACCTAACCTTAACATATAAGTATTTTGTTATATACCTAGGGGGGGTAATATGGGGTACCGAGGGAGGTACCCAAGGTAATAATGTAATAATGGGATGGGCCATAGTAATAAATAAGGTGGTTAACCCATGTCATGTAAAGGACCACAAGTAGTTAATAATAATGTAAGGGGCCCATGGTATTAGTTGATGGTATGAGGAAACCATGGTAATGATGCATGGTATTGTATGTATGAGGCCTATATAGAGGCTAGAGACTCCACATGGAAGGATATGAAGAGAAATAGTCTTGTATGAACAAGCATATGGCTTGTTGAGTATTCTCCTTCCTTAAGGAGTGAATGTATGGTGTTGCCCTACCCTAAGGGTTTGATCAATAAAGAAGCATTTCTATCTTATTTCTTAGGTTTACTTATATTTTCATGTATTTTTGGGTTAGATATACAACATATTTTAAGTTGTATATGTTTCTCTCAAAATAAAGTTGTTGTTGTAAATGATAATAGTCTATGAAATTTTAACCACGATTGGTGGTTTAATATAAAGGACTCTTGAAGATTTGTATAGTTTCTAGTTACCTGGCATAATAGGGAAAAGTATTTAAATTTTGGTTCGAGAACATAAAATTCATTTCTTATATTTCCTGTAAATATGGAAATTTATGCAAGTTTTCGTAATATGTGGTGATTAAAAAAAAGGGGGATTCTTTTTCTATAGACAAGCTGTGACTATGACTAATATTGACGGAAGAGGAAATAATTATTGGGTACTATAGAATTAAAATGGTTATATATGTTGATTTATTGTTATTAATAACATAACAAGATAGTGACGAAATCAGTTAAATACAGTTCAACAAACCAAAGTATGTCAAAGAGACAATCCATATTTCCATAATAATTTGTAGCTAGGTACTTTAGGAAGGTGAATGAAAATTCCCAGAATGAATTTAGGTCTCACCCACCCCTGGAACTACTGGTAATAATCTATAAAAATAAATTCAAATAGTAGGGAATTGTACCAAGGAGCCTGTCAAAAGCTAGTTAATTGACAAAGTCATCAAACTAATTATATGAAAGACACTGGACAGATAACATGCAAATAGAGGAAAGGAAATTTCTGTGACAAATTAAAATTATATTCAAAGGTTAAAGTAAATAAAATGATTACAACAAAGAGAGAATTACCAGTGTAAATCCTACAAGTTATATCAAGTGTAACCTTAAATCATTCAAGTACTTACAAAAGGAATATCAAAATTCTCTATCAGCCACACACACACACACATATATATATATATATTGTAGGTATTCAAGAAACATCGAAGAAATAATGCTTTACGAGTAATAAAAATAAACATGAGACATAAATACATAACCCAAAAAAAAATGTGAATGTCTCGACTACTTCATAACTCTATTCATTATAATTTAACTTCTGGAACTCCAAATTAATTCATGACAATATAAGAAAGAAATGTATCGGAAGGTGTCATGTAGTCTAAGGTGTAAAGTTTATAAAGATAATAGTCAAAATATTGTTGAAAATAGCAACAAGAAATTTAAAAATAGAATCCACACATTCCAATTTAATTTGTCCTTGAATTAAATTGTGAATTAAAATTGTAATTCTTTTCACATAGAAACTTGTAATAGTTAACTAAGTTATGTTGACTTAGTTAACTTAGGAATTTTGAGTTGAAAGTCTATCTAGATTCATGTAAGTGTGATCCCTAATTTTTAGGTGCTCAAATTGAGTTTATTTGAGTTGTAATTAGATAACTCAGTTTGACTGAGTTATAGTCAATTAAACTAGTTCTAACTATTGGTGGAACTAGTAGAGGTCTAGTGGTGAGTTCGTACATTGGTGCATCCTCAGTGCCACACCAGCTAACTAAAGATTCACTCAAGAATAACTCATGTATGTCAATTTAGAGGAATATCGAGTAGATACTAGAGTGCATGGACAATGTACTATCAGTTGTATAATTTTCCGAGTTGTAGAGATGGTGCATGCAATCTGTTGATGACCTATGTTTGAATTGCACAATTATGGAGTGAGGATTTCCATTTAAATATGGGCTAATTCTCTTAGGAATTGCGCAAAGAATCAAAATCTTGAAGGCTAGGAATTTGGCTAAGTATTGGCAAAAGAAAGTCATCAGGCAGAGGATAGGAAAGACTCGTATAGGTTGAGCTCAAGGTTGAGCATAGCATATTGTAATAATTTAAATGATTTGACTAGGAATGGCACAAGGAAATAGGGGCTTCAAGAGCTACATAATAGCCTAAGGATTTGGCTTGAGCTAGCTCGTGAGCTGAGAGTTGATTATACTTTTGTAGGGATTGATCTATTGGTTTCTGCTAGTTGACAGTAGAAGTAGATTATCGTCCTCTACTTTAGTACATTACATGAGATTGTGAATCTATAGGAAATTATACAAATACACCAGTGAAAAAACATTATTCTACAGTCACTTAACAAAAATAATAATTTCTTGAATACGACCACTAAAAAATATTGAAATTATAGGGAAATGTCATACAAACCATCTGTGTGAGGGAATATAATTCTTATAAACACAAAATAAGTTAGTCTCTAAAGGATTTAATTGTAATAATAAAAATAAAGGGGCTACATGTTGGCAATAGCCGACATTTGAGTATTATATTAAAAAAAAATCCTAAGGAACTCCATGTTCAGAGAAAACAACACATTAATTTCAAAGGAACTCTTGTGCAAAGGAGATAACTAGTGTTGGAACATGGAAAAAAAAATGTTTGAACAAGTCTTGACTGAGAAAATATTGAAAGTTCGAAGCAGGATTACCTTCATAACAATTGGTAGACCAAGCAAAGGCCCTAACCTACACCCAGCCAAATCAAGAAACAATAATTAAGAAATGGGATGCATGAAAAGAAGGTAAGTAAATGAAATCAAATCATTTTTAAGAGACAATGAATACCTTATGCAAAATTTCGATAAATGTTGACGACGCTAAGCTAAAAAAATACTATGAAAACATTAGTATGAATATTGACCACGGTATGATGAAATACTAAAATAACAAGGAAATCTAGAATAGGGTTGTTACCTGAATGAACAACAAACTTTAAAATCCCTCTAAACTGGTTGCAAGTGACTCCTGAAATTGTCCCTAGCCGTAAGTTACTAGATAATTAGATTACAGTGATTTAGAGGTGATTTAATAGTAAGAACTTGTAAATTAACTAGCTCATGAAGACCCTCAGTATACCTATGTCAATTGTGTTATGGCATGTCAGGCAGAAAAGGAGAAAAATCCCAATTCCATTAGGGCTACTTGTAGACGGACAACCCTAAATAGAAAAGTATAAAATGCAAACTACCCAATGGGAGGCAGAAGGAGGAGAAGTTAGCGTAATATTGTTGGAACCAAGACCATGGGATCAAAACCTAAAGGGTTCAAAGGTAGGATCCTATAATAGATGTCTCACTCAGACTGGCTCTATTTTCATTTGGTGGATGCCAGCTTAAGGGTTCAAGAGAGTTCTTCCATTATTATATCATATTATTAGGTGGAACTTTCTTATTGTTCAATTAAATGGAAATTAATGCCAATGTGAATATGTAATTATGAAATACCCCACATGATTAGTAATATATATTTGAACCAAGGTACAATTCATGAGATTATAGTATGTACATAAGTAGTATTTTTTATATGAATATGTAAAATATAATGTTATGACTTTAGTTTCTCCAAAATAAATATCAAGAATTATCATATATGGTAACAAGGACATGAGTATTGGTAACATATAAAAAAAATTGGTGGATGTTACAAGATGGCATGTTTGATTCTTCTTATCACTTGCTATGTCCTTAGTTATGATGGATCTGTGATAGTTCTTAATAATTGCATTTATATTATATAAATTTCACAACTCTATGTGTAAAAGTATTCTCATTTTAATTTTATTAAAACCTTGATTTAATCCCTAAGTAATAGTGATAATAGAGGCTTTAGATATATCTCAAAATTAATGACAACATTGCTTCCTTTAGACCCATGAGGTGTAGACCAATTGGTTTTTGTGAGGTTTATTCCCCACCATATTCAAATCTCACTACCAATATCCATGACAAAATGGGGTGGACACCCATGGTTAGAAATCATATTATATTTTAAGTTTATTATGTTTATTAAATTTGTATGTGCTTATTAATTAAATTTAAATATAGTTACTGAATCACTATTTTAATTTATATGGTAAAATGGGTATTAATATATAGCTACTATTTAAATGTTACATATTTTATTGTAAGTATTAAGTTTTTATGTGGTTACAATTAAATTTTAGTTCAGAATCAATATTTTAATTAATGTGGTAAAATGTATCTTAATTTACACGTACTATTTATATGTTATATATTTGATGAGATACCAATATTATGATTTTTTTTTTTTTTTATCTCAAAATTGTTCACAATTTTCTTAATAAAAACAAAATTACAATATAAAAAATTGAATTCATTTTTATTACTTTTAATTGTTATTTATTAATTGATCAAACATTTATATGTTTACACACATTTATGGACACTACAACATCTACCCCGTATCAATCTCTATGTTACTTTTAACCTTTTATTATTTGTAATTGAGCCAAAATGTAAATGTTTACAAATAACCATATACACCACTACAAAATGTCCTTCTATATCTATGGTAAAGTGACATGAACACCCATGGTTAAAAATCATATTATATTTTAAGTTTACTGTGATTACTGAGTTTTTATGTGCTTAGTAATTAAATTTAAATATAGTTACAGAATAATTATTTAAGTTGTATGGTAAAATAGATTTTAATTTATAACTACTATTTTTTTTTTTTTATCTATTAGACTAACCAAGTACCCACGAGGAATTTGAACTAGTGACCTATCGCAAGGAGTGCCTTAACAGAGCACCCATTCACCGTCAATCCAAAGCCCCGTGGGCTTACTTTATAACTACTATTAATATAATGTGATATGTATATTTTATTTTATCTCAAAAAAGGTTCATTATTTGGTTAATAGAAAATGATGCAGGTGCATGGGTCAAGCACAAAATTTCATGACGATTGAAAAAAAGCTTGCAATATGATGGGATGGTCACCTGGTAATGTTGGGGGAAATTATCTGTTTAGAAATTTTGAATGTTTAATTTATGATGAGTTTTGATTTCTTTAATCAGTGGAGGATTTATTCTCCCTTGTAATATGGCCTTTTAGTTTCCTTTGTTTTGTAGAGAAGATGAAACAATTCACCTCTTGTGACTCTTGGTTGTTACATGTTAGTTTTTCTTTTTAAAGAAAATGAGTGCTTGGAAGCTAAAAAAATGAGGACAGAGGAGGAGAAGAGAGGAGACATTACAAGGAAAATTTTAAGGATGGAAGATTTTCTTGAAGTTTAAAAACATTGGCGAATCTCACTAATCCCTAATATGCCAACTATAAAATGTTTATTGATATATTTGTAATATTATTCAAATTTATAATGATTTTATATATAGTTTGTATATAATGTTGGCAATTTTTAAGGTAACATAATGTTATATTGTAAAATTTGGGTGAATTGTCTTTTATAAAATTGGAAATTGGCGAATCATTTTTGTGGAAAAATCATGGAAAATCAGCCCACTCGGCGAGCATTAGCCCCTAAAGGTTTCCATGACTCATTATTTATCTATAAAAACATTAGCCCCTAAATTTTTCCATGACTCATTGTTTATCTATAAAATTACAATTATGTATGTTGCAAATCACCTTTACTTTCCATATATGTGAACTATAAAGCATTTTCTGTCAATGACGTATTTGATTGACTAATGGATCTATAAGTTGGCTTGTATTTGGATAGAATTGAAGCCCCTATGTTGAAGAAAATTATTTCTTCTTATAAATTGTTACTAATCGGAGTTGTATTCCTGTGTATTTGATTATTTTTGAAAGTTTATATTGCTTGAAACGATTTACATTAAGAATTTGAGCATTGAAGCTTCAATTGTTATGTCACTTGTTCATGTATCTTGTGTATTCTTGTTGAAATGATCTCACAACCCGTAGAGAAATGTACCACATTTTCTAGGATTAGAACGTAAGATATTTATAGTGAACTGGGTGTTGTAATAGAATACCTTGTTTTGAATGTTTTCACATCCTTTAGATTGGTTTTTTGATCATTCAATGGAGTTAGCATAATAAGCTTAATGAAGAAGAGAAAGTGAAATCATTCACTACATCAAGGAGCATGTCAAGGCCATGGAAAATTAATTTTGAAATCTTGAGTTCTTTCACCTTCCTGCATATCATTCTAAGAAACTTGGACAATGCACTGCAAAATTATTTCATGGTGAACAATGCTATGAAATTATTTTGTGGGGACTGGATAGTGAATTAGAAATGGATGCTATGAAGCTATTTCATAGGGACTGAGAAACAAACGTTCATGATTGTGTATAGATATAAATATCATTTTGTCCTACCCATTTTACCAACTTGTGGCAATAGAGCAATAATTGGCCATGTGAGAAAGAAGAGCATGTGGTTGAGGAGGCACACTCGTGGGTAATGAAGAGCTCAGAGAAGCAATAAAGAGGCTACAAGCTTGGTTAAAGGCCATGGACGTAGGAAGACAACAAGATGTTGAGGCTAGAGATATTAGTGAACCCGAAGAAGAAATTCTGGAAGAAGGAGTATCAGTTGTCGAAGAATGTCCAAAAATCAAGTTATTGAGATAACTATTAGGCTCAAGTTTAAGACAAAAATTTGAATTACCTACCTATGATGGTAGCTTTATAGGTGAAAATTTGTTTGATTAGATTAGTGAATTAGACAAGTATTTTGAATATGAAGAGTTGGACAATGAAAAAAGGGTGATGATTGCAGTACAATGTTGAAGGGTCACATTTCACTATGGTGGGACAATGTGTAGGCTCAAAGGAGGAAAATAAATAAGCCATTGATCAAAATCTTGGACATGATGGTGGAAATGATGAAGAATAAATTGTTACCAAATGATTACTAGTTAACTCTTTATAGGCAAATGCAAAACCTCAAACAAAGGGCACTAACAATAAAAGATGACATTGATGAATTTTACGAAGTTACCTTGAGAGCATTTTATGTGGAAGACACCCTAGAAATGACAAAAGGGCACATTAATGGCTTAAGAATGGATATTCAGGATGGAATCAACATGCCTTCTCCAAGGTCCATGAAATAAGGGTATCAATAAACATTGAAGATAGAATAAAAGATAGCAAGAAATAAGAACTAAGGAAGAGGGCATGGTATTTTGAAAGGAAAAGGAAAGCCAACTAGAAGAGGAAATATTCTAGCTCAAGAGAATGACGCTGACCACTCAAAACAATAAGGGCACCATAGAAAGAAGTTGGCACCAGAAGAGGAAGACCTTACCAGACAGGTAGAGGAAGAGGCAGAGAGATTATTTACTGGTATTATAGATGTCAAAAAATGGGTCACAAATATTTTTAGTTTCTAGAGAACGAGAATATAAGAAAACATTGTGCACACATAGTCCAATAAGATGCAACAGAATCACAAGAACCCGAGGAATAAAATATATTGGAAATCAAAGAGTTGTTGATGATGAATAAAGTATTATTAAAGACATCTAAATATAATATTGAGCCAACCCAAAGAAGATCCTTATTTAAGGCTATGTGTAAAGAAAAAGGTAAGTGATGCAAGGTATTGATTGACAGGGAAAGCACTAATAATCTTGTTTCCTTAGAAATGGTGGAAAAACTGGGTTTTGCGAGAATTAAACATTCAACACCATACAAATTATCTTGGTTGCAAAAGGGACACCAATTGTTAGTGAAGTAAGAGTGAGAAGTTGAGTTCCAGATAGGTAGATATAAGGACAAGGTAATCTATGATATAATGCCGAAGGATGTCTGCCACAACATTTTGGGTCAACAACGATAGTTTGAAAGGAAATTGATACATTATAGAGAGAGAAATTGCTACAAGTTTGAAAAGGATGGCATTGTTGGAAACAATGTTAATATTGAGAGGGGGTGAATTTGTATTAAGGCTAATTTACATTTGTATGCCAAGTTATATTTCTTATTGAAACTTGGAAACCATCAATATAACCATTAGCAAGGTATCAAGTGGAAGAAATATGAAGTCAACATACAAGCACACACCATGACTAGCATGCACATGAGACACATAGATTTTATGTGAAACCCTTTCAGGATAAAACTGCCAAATCTTGTTGTTGTTATTGATGTAAAATAAGAGAACCTACTCTATTACATCAATCTATTTGTGAGCCACCACTTATAAGAAGAATCATCTCTCGTTGATTGTTTACTAGCACCCACAAGCAGGAAGCACCCGCTCCCTCCTTTTGTAGACGCATGTCCAGCTTCTGAGAAGCACTATCTGAAGCACCAACTTAATGGATTTTACAAGGACCAACTTGAAACTCCTTGGATTTTTGAAGCACCAACCCCCAAGCCTTCTCAAGAACCCACTAGATATGGAAGCCCCAAATTCTTTAATGAAGGCTCCAACTGACACTCAAATAAGAAACCAATGTTCATCGTAATTGGTAGCTACTCTACCTAATATCAGCTCCATTCTGTTTTGTCTACTCACATTGCTATAGCTATTATTTTTCTCAATAGTAGTCATTCATCATAGTTCATGCAACACTCTTTCCTCTCCTCTTCAACAACATGCACTTCATCTCTTGGACTTATGTTCCTCTGACTCTCTTGAACTCTTACACTATAGAATAATGTCTCTCGACCTTCTCCCTCTACACAGGCACCTTTGATCTTTCTCACAGCAACGTTGAATCTCCCAAGATCTTTCCTCTTCATAGGAACTCTCCAACATTTCTTTGTAGAACAGGCTCACTTTGCCTCACACACCAACACATTCACATAGAGCTCTCCTCACAACTCGCTCACAACAATGTTTCTTTCCCACAGTTTACACAAATGTGATCCTATATTTTTTTCCTATACTACACACTGGTCGATGTTTCCTCTACTACCCATCACTCCTCCATTCATTCTACTCAAGTGTGTACTCTTGCATTTCTCTCCATATTATTTTTGCGACTGACTTGGCCACTACATTAAATCATGAGAATGGGCTCCTAGTAATTCTCCATACTAAGAATTAAATTCTCAGTCCACCTACACAGTCCAATGAGGCTCTCCATGCTTGTTAATGGCTCATAGAGCTTGACTATACCACAACGTGGATTCTTTGTTCTTTGTTTAAGTTTATAATGCATGCATGGGAGATGAGATATGAATTTATTCTAACATCAGAAAAAGCCTAATAGCTCTACTGTTAGAATCATTACCCTCGTCTCCTTGACCTAGTGATATTTGAAAATTCCCTTAACTCTATTAACTAGCTCCTCTAACTTGCATTTACTCTCTAGCTTCCGAACCATTCCTCCTTTAAATTTTTATAGTGCAGTATTAGATCCATAACATATTGTAACTCATATAAAAATAATGTTATGAAATCAAACAATTTTGATTCCTTTATCCCCTTAGTTCTTAGCCCTTATTAATGTTTCTTTCACCATGGGACTCGGTGTTGTGTCTGGTGCCTTCAGATACCACTGCAGTGTTATATCAGAGCCCCTGCATATCGTAACTTTTATTGAACAAACCTTCTGAAAAATTTAGTGTTTTTGTTAATCATTCTCCTTGTAACTTCATCGATTTTTAAATAATTATTTTGTTTAGAATTTACAAGGTCTCAATCTCTAAAATATCTGGGCTTCAAGGTCCCGATATGCTACCATGTGTCCTACCTTTCCAAGGTTCCAACATGCCAAACCTTTCAAAAATTGGCTCCAATATTCAGCCTTATGTTTTGTCCTTCCAAGGTTCCATCCTACTCCATCTTGTTGAACTTTTGACCTCTGATATTTCTAGTTCCTATATTTCAGCATTCCAAAATTAGCCTGCTTCGGATATTCCTTTTCTGATATCGGATTCTAGAATTCAGCCTCCTCCTAAAGATTTCAAGGTTCTCACTTTGACAGTCCATAACTTTTGATCTATGAAGCCATTTTCATACCTCCACACACCATTGGAAATATCTTTCATATCACATTCTAGTGGAGAGGGTTTGATGTAGGATTCGAGCCCATATGCTACATAAAAAAATGGCTACAAATTCTCTGCCATTCTTTTCTCTTTGAATCTTCTTCTTGTGCCAAGAATCCTAGACTCCCAACCACCATAGCAATAATTTTATGGCTTCTCCAATAATCTTTCTACTATTATTATTCTCTACGGAGCGTTGCAGCGACCATGGGACTCCCCCTGATCTTGCCACATCAATCATGTTAATCCTATCCAAATTATCATCACAACTACGCTAGAGAACACAAAATCCAACATCTACTGCCACACAAAGTGATGCTAGTCTGGTTGGGATCAATACCAACACTCTTGCCAATAGTTATACAATGCCAACTTCCCAGAACATTTCCCATCATGATTGTTGAGATCAATGGGAACACACTTGGAGCCAGTGGCCATCTAGACAATATCCATTATCCAACAATCCCCCCCTTTGTAATTGGTGGAAACACCTCAACCTCATCACTTCACTTTAATGGCCAATCCTCATGTTGCCTCCACACTTCGCTTGGCATGGACCGTCACAACTTCTCCAATAATTCTCTCGCCCTTTCACGTCAATGGAAAAGGGTTTACAATTTTCTTCCTCTTCCCCATGAGATCATCAACTATCAATGACGAGGGCATAGTTGCTGATGTTTTTTTTTTCTCTACAGAATTCTCTTCAAGGACTTGTCGTTGTTTCATCTCTATAAACTGGACATATCTCATATGCTCCCCCTGAATGTATATTGCCTTTAATTTTAATTCCTCTATTTTTTAACACCTGATGGCTATTTGTTGAATACTATCCTTCCAATGCATCTTTTGTATTAGTTAAGAGGAAGTTGATACCAATTAAACTTCTTATGGTATTGTTGATATTGCAACTACCAATCCTTGGTGATGCATTTCAGCTTGTGCTTCACTATTTTTGTTGCTTCATCCTCTATGCTCACTTATTCTAAGCATATTAAACACTTCTCCCCTTGAGATCATACTTCTACAATAGGGTTTGTTTCTTCAATAATACCAATTGCACCAAACATTTAACACAAATTGGAAAAAGTGCGAAGCAAACTCTTATATCCCTTTTTTTTCAAATGAAATTCTCATTTCCACAAACATGTTTTCTCCATCTAAACCCAAGACTACCAATTGACATAACGATACCAATTGAAGGTTAAGGGACATGCAAAGCTTCAACCAAATTTGTTTCATGAACACAACACTAGTAGGCATAATCAAACTCACAAATTAAATGAGATAAGGGTATTTCAACCAAGATGAAAACCTTTCATTTCCTGAGTAATCTTTCTTCTTGAGGCTAATGATCATTGCAAGCTACTACTTACTAAAGAAACTCCCTGTGAGCCAATTATCTCTGATCTCCTATTGTTTATTCTTTACATCTTCCCGGAGACTGATCCTATGGACCTACCTTAACTGTGGGCTTCCCATCATTCCATACTTCTGCTACAACCCATCATCTTCTTCCCACAACATAATATATTATTGTGTACTTGCCCTGAACTCATGCCGGTTTCACTTCTCCTCTCTCTATCAATGTTGATACATTTGAAATAAGCAAATACATTACTATAATCAGTAAGGGGACTCGAACATACCTTCAAAAATCATATGTACCTCTCTTGTATGGGATCTCATGCTGACATCTAATTTATTTGGCCTTCCTTGAGGAAATTCTATTATTATAATAAAGGTAAACAAAGGATATACTCCCACTAATAAGATAATCCTCCTTCTTCATCCAAACCTTCTTTGGTTGAGCCCTGACTAAAGCATTACTCTCCAGCTTCTTCCTTTCCCATTTTTGGGCTTTCTCTTGGCTGCACATGGCTAGAGGAGACTTTGCTTTTAATTCCTCTTTCTTCTCCCAAATCCTCTTGTTTCTCCCTTTCCTTATGTGAAGCTTGCACTCATTATAGATTGTGATCATAGAGGGTTGTTTCCCTCCTTTATTTTACAAGTCCTTTTGATATTGAGCACGGAAGACAATCTTGTATTCCTCTGCTCCACTATTTCTTCTTGTCTTCAAAACCTGAGCTATTAAATTCACATGCATACCCTAAGAAGCATGTCGTTCCTTTCCATATTTGAAGTGTGTTGCTTCATGCCAAAATTTTCCATAGTTGTAGCATTCGATTTGGCTTAAGAATTGAGAAAAGGACTTGCCATTTCCATGAGCATTCTTGTCACGGCCTATACTACTACAATCATGTCTACTGTTGGCTAATTTGTGTGTTCTTGGGTTGTTTCTATCCAACACATTTTTTTTTCTTGCGTGCCATCTACAATCTATGACTATATGTCCAAAATTATTGCAAAAAAAAATGATAGACATAAAAAGGCCTTTGAGGATTAAAGACATTTTTTCTTTAAGGGCTTTGTCCTTGAGGAGGAAAGGACCCATGTTGTTTCTTCATGTGCCTTCTGTAATTATCTATAAGGCTACATTTAATTCTTTCTTGCAACTTCCTATCTCTCTTCTACTTCTCTACTTGCAGCTGCTTCTTATCCTTCTGCTACTTCCTTTTCTTCTTTCGCTACTGTTGCTTTCTTTGTTACTACTAGTGTCCAAAAACCTCATTTTCCTTATTGTTGTTGAAACCTTCAACTACACTTACTTGGATAGTTGACCCTTCATCCTTTTGCTTCTTTCCGTCTTAACATTCCGGTATTGAGACAACTTTTTATTTGACTTTTTTAAGCCATTTCCCAACGATACTAATTCAACTTGTAGTCTTTCACAATGATCTTCTCTTTCTATTAGCTGAATGGTTAGCCTTCCATTCAATTTGTTAGCCTCTTATTGTTGAGCATTTATATCAACTATTGTTCTTCTCAACTTCGGATTCTCAAGCTCATAAATTTTTTGTTTCTCCTCTTGCTTGAGATTTTCCTCTAATAGGTCCTTGATATCCTTTAGAGAAGAGATCAACTTCTTTATAAAAGGGTCCCTTTTATCTAGATCATTTTCTTCACTATCATAGGCACTAGCTGAGTCACCACAAATATCTAAATCCATCACTATTTCCATGGAGTCTTCTAAAGGTCTAAGGGGTATTCCATCTTCATCAATTTCGGTAATACCTTCATGGGATATACTCACATTTGATCCTATGGATGAGCACAATGGGAATTTCTCTTCTTCCTATGAGGATCCATCATTTTCTATTTCTATTAAAGTGGCTCTATCTTCATTACTACTACTATATGCATATCTATCTCTATATTCAAGTGATTCACACAAACATCTAGATAATTAATGACCTATCTCTTTGAATTTATCACACAAGAATTGCTTACCTTCTTAGCAGCATGGTCTCCATTCTAAGAGTTCTTTATCAGTAACATGAGTGTGATGAGAAACCTCTTCTACATGTTTTGGTTCATTGGTAGAGTAACAGTGTTCCTCAGCTTCTTCTTGATCCACATGGCTATCTCCTTCACTAAGACATTACATTTTGTCCAACATTTTCCTTGTTGTCTTGCAATGCTCGACCTTCTCAGCACCTGGCTTAGACAACCCCTTCATGATAACCTCCTTGGATTCTTCATTTTTCTTATTCTTTTCTCCATCCAATATGGAGCACCATACATCAACATTTAAAGCCATTAAATTGGCTTCCATTATAGCCTTCCAGAGTACATACTCCTGCTGATAGCTAAACTCGATTAGCCATTGTTTCCCTTTAATGTAATTTCTAATGATTAATATATTCCTAAAGGAACAAATTTTTGATACCAGTTGTTGGAAACAATGTTAATAATCAAAAGGGGGTGAATCAATATTAAGGTTAATTAAAATTTTTATGCTAATTTATATTTCTAATTCAAACTTGGAAACCATTCATATAACTATCAACAACATATCAAGTGGCAGCAATATGAAATCAACATACAAGCACACACCATGAGCAACATACACATGAGACACAGAGGTTTTACATCGAAAATCTTTCATGAAAAAACCACAAAAGCTTGTTGTTGTTATTCATTTCAAATAAGAGCACCTACTTTATTAAATCAATGTGTTTGTGAGCAACCACTCATAGGGAGCACCAACTCCCTTTGATTTTTTGCTAGCACCCACTAGCAGGAAGCATCAACTCCCTCCTTTTGTAGACACCTATCAAACTTACTAAAAGCACCAACTTCATGAATTTATTTGAAGCACCAAGTTGTGGGAGGCGCCAACCCCCAAGCCTTCTCAACTATCCACTAGAGATGGAATCACCAACTTGTTGTATGCATGCTCTAGCCCACACTCAAATAGGAACTCAATGTTCATTGTAATTGGTAGCCATTTTGCCTGATATCATTTTTGTTCTCTGTCCTCTGCTCATTGTGTTCAAGTTTACTATTCTTCTCAACAAACATTATTCATCACAACGCGGGTAAAATTCTATCATTTTATCTTCAACAACATGCACTTTAGCTCTTGGGCTTCTATTCCTCAGGCTTTCTCAACCTCTTACACCGCAAGAGATTCTCTCTGGGCCTTCCTCATTTTCACAAGCACCTTGAGCCTTTCACGCAGTAGATATGAATATCTTGGGGTCTTTCCTATGCATAGGGACTCTCCAGCAGTTCTTTGTAGAATAGACTCACTTAGCCTCACATAGTAGCGCACTCACACAAAGTTGTCCTCTCATGTCACTAACAAAAATGTTGCTTGCCCCCACTTTGCTCAACTATGCTCCTATGTTTTATTTCTCTGTTGCACACTATCCGATGAGTCCTCTGCTACCCATCATTATTACAATCATGCTACCCGAGTGTGTACTACTACATTTCTCTCCATCCTGGTGTTGCATCTGACTTGGCCACTGCATTAGATCACGAGAATTGGCTCCTTACCATTCTCCATATGAAGAATCAAATTCTCAATCCACCTACACACTCCAATGTGGCTCTCCATGATTGTTAATGGCTTGTAGAGCTTTGCTATGCCAAAACATGGCTTCTTCATTCCTTATTTAAGTTTATAATGCATCCACGGGAGATCAGAGATGGCTTTCTTCCAACATTAGAACAAGCTCAGCACTCGTACTATGGGAATCATTGTCCTTGTTTCCTTGACTTAGTGATCTCTATAGATGCCGCTAACTCCATTAACAACTCATCTGGCTTGTATTTACTCTCTAACTACCAACCCTTTCATCCTTTAACTTTATGTAGTGTAGTATCAGATCCATAACATATCATAACTCATATAAAAATTATGTTATAAAATCATACAATTATGATGCCTTCAGCCCCTTATCGCTTAGCCCTTGTCACTTTTCCTTTCACCATGGGAATGGGACCTATGATCAGTGGCTTCACATATTATTGTAGTGTTATACTGGAGCCCCTTCACATCATAAATTGCATTGAACAGACCTTATGAAATTGCAATGTCCCGGTTGCATTTACGTCACTCTACTTAGCCCTTGATTGTATTTTCTTCATAGGATTAGGTGTCATGGCCGAGGGAGTAAGACTTAGGTACTAATGTCTTCAGGTTCCTACTGATGGCCTTTCTTCCTATGTATTTTTCTCTTGCACCCTTAGTTCCTTTAACTTCTTGTTCAGGTGAAAATACATCGAAAGCTCCTCATTTTGTAACTTTTCTCAAATTTCAATTACGAAGGAGTTTCAAAATTCTAACCTCCAAATACTTCACACATGACATCACATAGAACTTATGTGCTATGCTATTGTTTTTACCCTTGGTTATATTGTTTTCCTCATCCATGAACCAATACATGAGAGTCCCTTTCATCACATAAGAAGTTTCCTATAGAATAACTAAATAAGAGTTATGAAAACTCCACCCTCTTAAAGTTTGACCTCTGAGATGATGTCATGTTGATGTCATCATCGCCACATGGCACCTCCCTCATGGTGACACATGTCACACAAATTTCCCCTATTTGACCACCAAAAATGTTTAATATGACTGTCACGTATCCTCCATATTGGCACGTCAAGCTGATGTCATCTACCATAGTCAGCTCCTTATGGCCAATCAACTATCACCATGTGTCCTATTGGAGGAGAGAGAAAGGGTCCCTCAGTCCTTTGGATTTGCGATGAATTTCTTTGTTAATCCTTCTCCTCGCAACTTTGGTGCTCTTTAAAGAATTACTTTGTTAAGAAGTCATGAGGTCCCAATCTCTGAAATCTCTAGGCTCTGAGTTCTCGATATGCTTCCATGTGTCCTATCTTGCCAAGGTTCTGATGTGCCCAACCTTTTGAAAATTGATTCCAATATTTAGCTCGATCTTTTGTCCTTCCATGTTTCCAACCTACTTCGACCCACCAAATTTTGGACCTCCGATGTTTCTTGTTTTGGTATTTTGGCCTTCCTAAATTACTCTACTTTCAATATTCCCTTTCAAATATCATGTTCTAAAATTCGGCCTCCTCCTAAGGATTGCATGGTCATGACTTCGACAGTCCATAACTATTAATCCAAGAGGCCATTCATAGACTTCGACACACCATTCTAAATCTCGTTCAAAGAACTTTACAGTGGAAAGGGTCTTGTTGTGTGTGGAGCATGATTGTTCAGAGGTATTTGTTTCAGCGGGATGTATACCCCAGGAAGTTTTGTACACCCCTCCACGCGGAGGGGTGCGGGGGGGACTTGTCCCCCTCGCGGGGGTTCAAGGGGGCCCATCCCCCCCGGCTAGGGGGTCCGGGGGCCAGCGGTCCCCCGGCGGGGGCTCGGGGGGAGCGCC